>CALNXK010001022.1:7500-10022 GCA_942486035.1 Porites lobata | reverse complement strand
AACAATAAACTTGTAATCCACAAATCAGTTAACTTAAGGGCACATTCATGTGAATTTTGACGGAAAGGATAAGTTATTTTAGAGTAAAACATCTTACATCGAGTTGATAGCCTAAATATACATGTATGTACACCTAAAAAATAGCAAACATTTTCTATCACATTCAAGAGCCATAATGGCTCTTGATCACAGTAGATTAGGCCTCGAAAACAAATTCTTGGAAAACAAATCAGGCCGCATTTTTTTGCATTCGACAGGTTTACTTTACAAATTCTTGCCAACAAATCTGAGGGTGTGTAAACCAACTTTTTATACTTTTTATACATCACATCTGAGGTGAAATAGTACTTTTTATCATACAGACCTCGGACAGAATACGGTATTTCACAATTTTTCAATGTTCAGGACGATCAATCGTGGGCTTTTAGCAAAACCGTTCAAAAAATTTCCAAAATCACTCATACGGCCAGCCGGTTCTCATTTTTAGTGCGAGCTGTCAGTGTGGTGAAGTGTTTGAATGAACTTTAATGGAGATACGCTTCAACATAATAACGAATTTATTATCATTATTTTTTGTTATTTAATGGTTCCAGTTATAACGATGTGTAATCTTATAAAGCGTTTGATACGCACGACATTTCTAAGTACTCCTGCAAGCGATGTTCATGAACGATGAAAACAAACACCACAGACAAGCGATTAAAATTGCAAGAGAGACTACTAACAATCAATAAGAGAAATATAATTCGGTAAACCATTTACAGAGACAACAATTTTCATTCACGAAGACAAGTATTAAAGTGTCTCTAAAAATCCTGAGTGTTTAAGCTTAAAGCTTAAGCTTAAGTTTATTTTGTTTTACTTTCAGGCGGCCTCCCGGTGTTTGTTTTTTTTCAAAGATGAACTCTTCGAAACAAGAAAATCACTCAAAGTTTTCTTTCTACAGCCAAATTTATAACGAAATATTCTTCGGAACGTTTTTTTTTTCTACTTGCCGTGAGAAAATATATCTGAAGGCCATTGAAAGTTCTGTAAGCTTATATCAAACCTGATACTATATCAGATCATTGACTCAAATCTCAACAAACGTGCAAAAACTTGCCGCATAAACTGTGCTCGACTTCATGAAATTAGATATAACAAAAACAAACATCAAATACAATAATTACTCAGGCTTACCATTCGAGATTCAGTTCCTGAAAGATATCAAGGAAGGCCATAGTTGCTTGAGACTTTTAGACCCTCTTACGCATTGAGCAAGGTGAAAGACGAAAACGATGCCATCCGAAATCGGATTACTCAATTTTGACAAGCGACACATTACTCAACCAAAAACCCAATAAACAAACCAGCCATGGATAACAGAAGACTCTTGATAGCAGCTGTCTTTCACTTTGTACATCCAGTGGAAAAGGATTTAGACAGTTAAAAACATCACAAGTTGACACAAAACTCTGTCAGCTTTTGCTGTCAAAGTAAACAACTTTCAAGATGCTGCATAAATTTTCCGCATGAACTCACCTGTCACATTTTGACCAATCAGAGTACAAAAATTGGACGTAGAGCGTGACCAACGCGTGACCATGGTAAGAAAAGGTCTTCCCCGTCTTTATTTTTAAAAAAGTGGCTGAATTTTCGCGTCCGAGGTCAGTTTGAAATCAAAATCTTGACAGTGCGGGGCCATAGTGACATAAACACAACATATTTCATATTAATTTGTCAGCGGATAACTTCAAAAAAGTACTCGACCTCGATGGGTCGACACTTGAGCCCGCGGTACGGTCAGGTGATACTGGTCAGCGGATATCCTGTTTTGACAGCTGTCAATTGATCATAATATTGATGTGCAATTAGTTTTCTATTGGGCTCCCAAACTAGCTAGAAAGTGTGAGAGTAAACATTGGTTCGCCTGTGGTGCGGACGGACGGTCGGGCGTACGGTCACGTGATTACCAAATTTTCTCGGATGGGTAGATTATCACATTTCCTTAGCTATGGGGCTCCGTCCACGCGCGCGCTTCGCGCGCGGGTGGAGCTCCACTAAAAATAAATAAATGCTTCCATTTGTTTTGACAATGGCTTATTCCCGCCAACCACAATAATATTGCAATGCATTTGGGTCACATTAGTTATGCGCTGGTTATCACATCTCTTATACCTACGTACCTGCAACTAACCACATTTACTGTACAAAGTCTGGCTACTACCTTTCTCCCTCCTTCTACAGGCCATGAAGATCTTATCATGGTCGCATTGAAGAATTTTTTCATGATCATGCCAGTTAAAAAAATCAACAAAAACAGCAACTACAACTACCAATGGCATAGGCATAATTCCAAAAGGTATTCTGTAAAAACTAAATTTTGTAAGAGAATGTAGGTGAAACTACTGGCAATTATCTAAAAAATTGCAGGGTAGAATCTAAAAAGCCCTGGCCCTAGTTTTTCAGTCAGTGAACAGGAGATTGGGAAAAACAAACCTGAGCTTTCCCGGCAGGAGTAGAACTTATGACCTTCCTAGTTA
>CALNXK010001022.1:0-2500 GCA_942486035.1 Porites lobata | reverse complement strand
AAGAGTAATATCGCTTCCCGTGGTTTATGCTACTGTAAGCGCACCCTCTGGTAGCCAGAACGGTGACAGCTTTCACGCAAATAATGGATCGTGTTGTTATTGTCATGAGCAGTGAAGACAGAGTAAGAACATTGAAGATAAATAAGATTATTGGGTCAAACGTTTTTAAATTGTTGTCTCAAGATAACAATGGCCAATTTGCATAAAATAGGTCTTAAAATGAGGGAATGATATGCCCAAGAACTTAGCTCCTACTAGGGTGGGGCCATGTCCCTCACTCCACTACCCCCCTCCTCTCAGGAACGTGCACCTCTGGGGCATATTTTTTGCCTTACCAGCTATGAATGGTCCCTTACCTGCTGAGCTAAAATTTAGAGAGAACACTGATCAGTCAATACTTGTGAGCATAGGTGGGTGGAAGGGCCAGAACAATGGACTGGAAACAGCCTATTTAGTTTTCCTCCTCCTCTCATCTTACGCTTCCCACTTGTCTCACACTTTGCATGAAATAACATATTCACCTCACTTAATATAAAGTACCTATTATGCAGGCTAGGATCTTCTTAAGTGAAGGTAGTTTACATCGTGCTAATTGTCAATATCTTCCTAATGCTAGGATCTTCCAACCTCTGTTCTCAGCTACAAAGATCATAGTATAAGGAAGATCCTAGTGCTAGAGACAAGTATAAAGTTTGGCATGTAAACTGAATGCAAAAAACACATAGCACTATGATGATCCACCTTCAAGGATCTTCCTGGTGCTGGGATCTTCCCCCCTCCATCAAAACAGCCCCTTAAACACAACTGGTGAGAGTGCTAAAACTATGAAAATATATAAACTTTAAAAAAAGTACATGTACCCCCAGGGGTCTGGGCATGACCTAATAATAATTCAAAATAATATGTACAAAAACTAATTCTCTCCCATTTATATTATGAAGTACTAAATAAAACGAACAACTAAAAAGTAACATTGATTAAGTCAGCTGCATCGAAAGGTTATTCCCTAAGATAAGTTTCAGAGCGTTAATAAGCGGTAAGATTTCCGTATAACCCCTTACATTTGTTGTGCATGCATGTTTCGACAGCTGTATTCATATTAAACTATTTGTTAGAAAAATAAGAAATTGCTGCATACATAATAAATGTATAGGTTATACGGAAAACCTCTTTAGATTACTGGCTTGAGCTATAACTTACCTTGTGTTCCTAAAAGTTTGTTTCTTAGATCATTTCTGTTGACAGCAATCAGTTTAGATGCCAAGAAATCTCTGTTTTCTTCTGATAGCATGTCAAGTTGTTCCAAAACGCCAAAAAGTTCGATTCCTCGGTTGATTCTCTCCAATCTACCGGCAGGAATGACATCTTCACACAGGAATTTAAGCTTCTGCAGGTTCGCAGTGGTTAAGCTGTTGGATAGCTCCAACAACAGCGATGTATAACTACTCATTACGCTTGCTGATTTTGTTGTCAAACTTCGAAGTGATCACTTTGTGCAAGACATCACTAACTTGGAAAGGAACGAAAAGGATCATGGGATGGGCTCAAGAAGCTTCATGGGATTACTAATACGTTTCGATTTCCGGTTCCGGGGTGCAATTCAGACTGTTCTTGGGGATCACTCTGGCCTGGCAAAGGCCTTAAGCAAAAACAGGTGGCAAAAAGTATAAATATACGGTATCAGCCCCGACCTTAATACTCGTAGGTTGGGAGGGTGCGTCGTAACCGCTATAGTACTCACTAATCTTTACTTCGTGGCCTTCAGTAGAGTGTGATGAAAGGGAGTACATACAACCTCTTAATCAGTTTTTTCTTCAGTGTTACCTTAAATTATCCCTAAATTTCTCTGTTATTGCCTGTCTTAATTCGAATTCTAAGTACTTTTAATTAGGTAGAGATTTGTAATAATAATTTTTGTACCTAATAATGGTCCCTCTTAATAGACACTGAATTCTGCAAAGCTGATCGCACTACGTGAAAATTAACTTTGCAAGACATCAACACAACACCAGAGGAACCAAAAACAGAGCGGGGCCCTTTTTGGGCGAAACAGTTGTCTACGCCTACGACCCCGCTCTGTTTTTTATTCTTTCGGTGTCGTGTTGATGTCCTGCAATGTTAATTTTCACGTAGTACGATCAGCTTTGCAGAATTCAGTGTGTCTACTCACTGTATATTTTTGCTGGTCAGGTCTTTCACAGATCTTACGTTTTGCGGTATATTCGTTAGCGGTCCTTTGCAGTTAAGATGTCAATTCTCCCCCCTCTTAATAGACCTCTACATACAGTGTGTATGTCAACAGGGCTTTCATGTTACGAAGTTTTTAACTTATTATCGAAAATACCGTATGGAAATAAAAGTAATTCACTGATTCAGTCACTTTCTAGTCTCCTTCGCAGCCGTTATTAGGGTCGTCACTCGTCACGCAACGCTCCTCCCCACTACAGAGGAGCGTTGCGTGACGAGTGACGACCCTAATAACGGCTGCGAAGGAGACTAG
>CALNXK010001021.1:0-10172 GCA_942486035.1 Porites lobata | reverse complement strand
GTAGTGCGCAAGGACAAAAATTCTGTCCCACATGCGTGAGTCATGACCTTTATCCACCTATATTAATTCACTTTTACATATTCAAAAGTAACGAATCTCCGAGTCTTCTCCGATAATTTGAATTTAATTTGATTGACAACTGAGAACAATAGCCTAAAATAATAGGCGGCGGCGGCTTCCTTTGAGACCACTACTGACGCCTACCACTACTCATCCCAACTCAAGCCAGGAGATGAAAAATAGTGGCAGGGGTCTAATTTATAATACTGCAAGCATGTTCTCCTAAAATCCTCAAAAACATTTGTTAATAGGAGAATATCAGACTTAGATACTCTCCCATTGTCTTCATATTAAACTTATTCCAGACTTTTTTAGCATGTTGATACTGTTCATCACTGATACCCTCATCTGTCAGTATACTATAGAATTGTTCCTCTTTTGGTGGTAGTTGTTTATCTTTAAACTTCCCAAAACTATCCATATAATCATATGGATATACGCCTTTCTGTTTCATCAGTGCTACTTTCTCATCTTGAAACACCTGAATGGTATAGTTGAATGCATCGGTGGGTAAATTGGCGGCCAATCTCTCCAAACTGCTGGCCATGAACTAGAAACTATCCAGAAATACTAGATGTTTGCCCAGCACGAAGGCCATGTATTTCGCCATTAGGGATGCAGTTTATATCTAAACAAGACGCTACGGAGCGTAAACTTCGGCGTCGTGGTTGTGGAACTGATTGATTGTAAATGCGGAGGAATAGTAAGAAACGAAATAGGGTAAGAGTAAGGTGTTAATTTGTGAAATTATGGATTTGTCAGGATATTCTGAAAAGAGCAACATCCAAGAGGCCTACTTGCCAAAAACTAGCATTTCGGGACAAATTGTCTCTGAGATATTAGCCCAGTTATGCTCTGATGACTCCATACAAATCCTTCTAAATTTGACTTGGGTCTAAACGTTTAGACCTAAGTCAAATATGAGGTTACTGGCGGTGAATAACAAGTCTAACAAAACAAACAGTGAAAAAAGAATTCTCTATTTTTCTTAGTCACATCAGGCTTCAAAAACAGCATAGCAGTCTCATGTACTAGTTAAAGATATGTAAGGCATGGGTAAGGAGTCAATTACGTTGAGCATGGAGTTGGCTGTTAAGAGTTCGAATGTTTGAGGATAATTATTCACTGACTTTCAGCACGCAGGAATGTCGGATTAACACAAGGAAGTTTAAGTAATGGTCCAGATAAGAAGGAAAGGACCAAAACGCAGTGAACACGTCGGAATGCAAAAAGGTGCTAACTTTACTATTGTCTCTACTAAGGTTCTGATTGGTTTAAACATCAAATTTTACGAAATCTTCGCAAAGCAGCATGTACATCAATCCTTTTTTTCTATCCAACTTCCTTATAACAAAATCTCGTCTGTGTCTAAGTAACACAGAAATCGTATGTGCGGATCATGTAAAATTGTGAACATTTCTTGGCCATTGTTTGCAACTCTTGTGATTGGTCGAAATGTTTTAACACAAAAATACACCCTTTAAAAGTGGAGTTTAAATACAATTTCTTTCGTAAACAGCCTTTTTGTAAATTTATGCACTCTCTGCGTAAAAATGAAAACATTTCTATGTGAGGAAAGCGTATTGCGCCACAACAATAGAAATTGCTTTCCTTCTTACCTGGATCATTACTTAATACCAAAGGAACATAGCCTTTTCAGAGCTTTAAAACGGCCGTCGATAAAACCCGGAACACGGAACATTTCGGAACATGCCCGGAACATCCCGGAACATGAAAAAATACAAATAATTTTCATGAAAAAAAAATATAATAAAATAATTTTTGTAAAAATTAATAACAACTTAAAATAACAAAAAAACCGAAAAATAATGAAATAATCATAAGAAAAAGAAACTGGTATCCTCTCTGAGTATGAGAAAACAATATTTTGTCGCAACAAATTAAAATTTGTTGGGCGAGTGAGGGTTCACACAAATGACAGATGAATTAGTGAAGGCTTTCTTCTAAATTCAAATATATTAAAATGGGTCGCGAGGAAGGGGGTTTTTTAAGCTTTCCTCACACAGCTACCTCTTGTAATTGTTTGCCATGAGTTAATCATTCGGCGGTTATCCATTTACGGTTCTGCAATGGTCTGAAATGTCGGTTCAGTATTTCATGTCAAGCCAAGTCGGTAAGTAGCTCATTTCAAGCCAACATATAGTCTGCTTATATATAACCGACATTTGCTTACTTGAGGTGCTTTGCTTCACTTGAGGTTGACATGAATTACTTACAGACTAGGCGGCTCTGTGAACTTAAGAAGAGTATAGGGGCTCCCGTCTTTAGATTTTAGTGGACAATACTCACATTCGTAGTAGTTTCTATACTGTTTACAATCAGCATGATCTTTTCAGACGTCTCCTCGAGTCGCAAGAGGAGTTTGCGGAGAGACGGCTAAAATTCAGGCTAACTGATAACAGTAAGAAAGTACCGCTGCGCTACCACTACCACTGCAACTATTCAAGGCGAATGTGAATCTTTAATTTAATTATTGAAGTCGAAATGAAGCGACGAGCCCCTAAGCTCTTCTTAAGGTCGCAAAGCCGTAAATCGATAACCGTTAAACCGCATGGCAAACATTTACAAGAGGTGGCTGTGTGAGGAAAGCTTGAAAACCCCCTCCTCGCGACCCATTTTAATATATTTTGAATTTAGAAGCAAGCCTTCACTCATTACTGTCATTTGAATGGACCCTCACTCGCCCAAAAAATTCATTGCGACGAAATATTGTTTTCTCATACGCGGAGATGATACCAGTTTCTTTTTCTTTCTTTCTTTGTTTGTTTCTATATTTTTCGTTTTTATGTTATGTTATGTTATTTATACTACTACATGAGAAATTTCTGCAATTTGATTGGCTTAGAGCAGTGGTATTTCAGCTTAATTTAAAATACCTACAAGTGAAAATTACAAACCTGGTGTGGGTAGTAGTATAAACAAATAATAGCATGATTTGTAAGTGATATTTGGCATAAATACCACTTGTGATATTTCAAAATTGTCTCAAATTTCAGTCGCCTGACGGCTCGTGAAATTTCGTATAACAATTTTGAAATACCACTCGTGGTATTTATGCCAAATATCACTAAAAATCATGCTATTAACTATACTTATTTTGTTATTCTAGATTTTTGCAAAAATTGTTTTCTCTCTATTGTCCTTTTTATTATTATTATTTATTATTATTATTATTATTATCAATATTATTATTTAATTAATTAGTTTTTTTTCTTAAAAAAATATTCTGAGTTTTTCATGTTCCGGAATGTTCCGGGATGTTCCATGTTCCTGGTTTTATCGACGCCCCTTTAAAACACAGCATCCGCCAACACAAACTTGACTTGAGCTTAAGTACAACTAAACAGCCTCTACCAATAATAACAAACTCTCACTTGAACTTCAGATACCTTACGGCTTCCGCCAACTTGTAACTCGACCTTCGTCACACTTGACTAAACACAGCAGTCCAGCTCGTGGAAAAAAAACTTAGTTCGTCAAAAGACCTCGCTTGGAACTTGTATACCGTTTGACATAAGGCTCTAGAAAATACTAAACGGGCGAATAGTAGTAGCTTTTCGACATATTTTATGATTTCAGTAACTGATGCAAATCTGCTGACTCATGCTGAAATGTAAACATGCCCTAATTTAATTATTCATGAATAATCCAAAGAAGTAGAGAACGTTCGAGAAAGTCACGCAACGCATGAAAGCAGTTTTACTACGTAACACTCAACAAAGACAAAATGTCTTTGTGCAGCATTTTGTAACTTTAAATTTATCATAAAGCAGTTCGAAAGGAGGGCTCACTCGAGAAATGTTTTTCAACACTCGAAGAGAAATTTCGTGTCTCTGCGCGGCCACGTAATATCCCCTATTTATTCCTCGAGTAAATTAAAGACTAAACTCGAAGTGATCTCAAGATATGACAAAGTAGTCCGGTTTGATTTCGTGAAATAGCCGAAACAAGCCGAAAAGTCGCGAACTTGCACGCCCAATCTTGTCCCGAAACTAGTGCATAATTTCATAACTATTTTTCATATCTCGAACTACCTTGGGTCGCAGTAGCGGATTCGGCTAATCCCTCAACTTAGAGTCTCCTCTGACCTGACGGATCACACAGGTGAGTCGGCTCAAACCCCGGGGAAGCCAAAATAATAATTTTTTCTTCCTCGAAAAACTTAAAGTTAAAGTTAAAGTGATCTCGAGATATCTCGAACTAGTTCTGCTGTCACTTCGTCAAATAGCCGAATAAAACCGAAAACCTACAGACTTTGCAGGCCCAATCTTGTCAAAAAATGGTAACTTTGATTCATTCCCGAGCGTCGCAAATCCTTTACTTCGCGCTCCGCCGAAGTAATTATTGCTTTTTCCTATAGAACCTATCTCCTGCATAATAAAATGGGAATCATACCCACGGAGATTATGAACAATGACTGGCACCTTGAATTTACCTGGGTCAAGCCTCAGTATTAGATTACAGTCCTAGTGTGCTGATCCTCTATACTTGCCGGTGATGTGACAATGATCCCTAACCAGGATATCTGTTTTCTTATACTTACGCTCAAAGATATGACACTCCTCAGCAGCCTTGAATAATTCTTCCTCCTCGTCCGTCATCTGGAGTGGCTTTTGGAACTCAGTAGCAATCGTCTTCTGGCAATATTCTACTACTATATCCAACATAAAGTAGCTAATAGAGTTTTCCCCTCGATAAATTTTCACAAGCTCTGAGTATTTGTCATCATAGCAACAGACTACTTTGTAACCATAACTGCAGCCAGTGTGCTTTTGATACTTATCAGTATAAGATTTAGCGTTATCCGGCTGGCATGCAGATAATTTCTCTGTAATTGCCTCAAAATCCGCGTATCACAAAAGGTACTGGCATCTGCTTATGATAATTTTCAAATTGGACCATACTGCCTCCCTGAGGCATTCTTATTGCTTGTTCCCCGTTTATTACCACACAATTATTCCTATCTTTTGTTGGTGTCTTTTCAGTAGTAAAACATTAGAGACAGTGCATGCAGAAATGCTTTCGCTCCTTGTGTTTAGTCTCATTGTACATCATGCTATTAAAATCCTTGATTAAAACATAGTGCTGCTTCTTGTCCCTAGATATTAGCAGCAGGTTCAATACTTTCTCATTTTTCTGCTTTGAAACATAAATTGGATAAAATTGCTCGTTCTCATACCCAAACACATTAATATTAATATTATTTTGAACCTCAATTTTGCTACAATGTTTAACAGCGACAGGGAATTCTACACATATCTAACTATATTTATGTAATGTTCATCGATACTACTAAAAGTCCAACCACTGCCCTCAGACAGCCAAACACCAATACCGTTTCATATTTGCTGCTGTGATAATTGTAAACTTGATAAAAAATCATTAGAGTTAATTACTATTTGCGCCCAACTATTAAAATAGGCTGGCTTATATATATTATTATCATCCTTTTTCTTCACAAATGTTACTTTAAATGAAACCTTTTGTGTTATTGAGTATAGTGTTAAATAATCTACTAATTGCCAGTCTCGTATTTTTTTAACTGTACCAAAGCATCTCTATCAGTCTTCAATTTAATCTCATATGATTTAGTAAAGCCCTTGAGAGCCCTCTGTTTTTCACCAATTTTTGTCCTTGGTGCTGCTACTGGCTGTTGTTTCTTTGTCATAGAAGCTGGGATAGGATTAGGACATCTTCCCCCTCTCACTATTTTTACCCAACCTATTAATAGCAGTATCATAATCACAGGGTCCAGAGGAGAATTATTGGTCGTCAGAACATCAAAACCCGTCGAAAACCTGTGAAAAAATGAGTTACACATTCTATAGACCGCAAACTAAGAGACTGAGGGCTCGCAGGATCGGCTTGCAGTATAAAATACGGAAAGGGAGGAAACAAATTTGGGGCCGATTTTCGAATCCCTGAACCTCAAATGGAATTAAATGAAATCGCCTGATTTTACTAACCTGATCTAGAATTCTTATGTATTTGCCAAATACTGTAGGAAAACAGCATAAAAAAGCGTTCAAAGTCCTTTTCGGCGACCGAAATTTACGGCTTCCAGATAGCGCTTTCGTTCGCTGTGTACCGCAACAGATGATGACGGAAATGACGTAGTAAAGTAAATTTGTTCAAGATCGGAGCAATAAAAGGGGATGGTAAGCCTACACGACTTTTACCTCATGCCAAAAATGCTGCTCGTTCCAATAAAGTTTTTTTCCTCTGCTGGGTAGATTATGCTCTGGAAGGTTCTACATTTTCACTGAGCAAATGTGATTTTAGCCGCATGTTTCACACTGAGAGGTCATGAGACACATATCGCGTTACCGTGGTTATTGTTTCTGGTCGGCAGGATTTGCCCTCTGATGCAAGCGCATTTCTTTGACCTCTTTTGAAGCGTGAAGCTTTTTGTTACGGCTGAATAAGAGTTCCAATTTTCCCCAAAGTGCCTTCCGGATCTGAACAACTAAGCGATTTTCTTTAGTCTGTGAATGCAATGTTTTTCTGCAATGCTGTATCACGCTGGGCCCAACTCGTTAGTTTTGTTTGGAGAATGTCAAATTATTACGGATAGTGATTTACAGGTCGTGTATACTCTTGCAATAAAACGTGACACTGAGTAGAGCGGAGGTACAAGGCAACTGTAATATCATCACGACTGCACCATTCTTCGGTGGTCCCAACAGTGTTTCCTCTTACGTCTTTGGCTGTGCGTTTTGCGACTATTGGGAAGCCTTTGCACAAGCGAAACCTGCTTAAGACATCCAAGACTGTTGACATGTACAACAAATGTCCAGTCTTGAAAGATTTTCACTTCAATTAAAACTCTGTTGCCTTCGCATAGATCTCAGACTGCACAGATCTCTAAGATCTTTAAAACTCGCTCCGCAGCTGATGTTTTGATTCTCGAATTAGCAGCGGTCTGTTGCTTTTGCGTTTCCGGTCTCATTCACTTCCGTCACCGAGTGATGCGGTTCACAGCGAACTAAGTCACGTGGTACAAGTTTCCTCCCTTGTCCTTTTTTTTAACTCGGCACTTCGTGCCTCGGTCGCCCTTCCTGGCGACGGCCTTCGGTCACCCTTCGGGCGACCTGCCGTGCGCCAGCAAGGGTATGACTTGCGGTTATTGATTTTCAAAATGGCGAACAACACAGTCCATCTGGGTCATATAAGAAGCGAAGAGATCGTTTACAGTAGACTCATAAAGATACCATTGGGCTAATTAATCGTGCAGAGCGACAGTAATTCATTTATTCACACGAAACTACTCTGGACCCTGTGTCATAATTTGCTTTCTCATTCCAAAATTTGACCTTATCTTTTACCAGAGCTTGTGCCGCTAAGGTTTTCAATGTTGGTAACATCTTACTGGGTTCTGGCAGCTTAGTTGGTTGTTTAATAGATTGTTCTATTTTTTCTGCTGCCAACTGGACCAATGATTTGGGTTTGGTCAATTTTAGTTGTATCATTTGCTCTAGTTTGTTAGCTGATAATTCAGTCAGCGATTTTGGATTAAACTTAGCTGGTATTACAGCCTTAGACTTAACGGACAAACCGTCATGTGACTTAGCGGAATCCCGCTCCAATAATATATCAATCAATCGACTTTTTGAAGGTTTTGATAATCTTTCCCAATTCATCTCTATATCATTAGCGTTGATCAAAATACCCGGCAAACGGGCGTGTGACTCGACGTTATAGTTCGTCATACCTCTTACATTCTCAAATTTTCCCATAAGGGCGACTAAGATATTTCCGAATTGCCCCCCTGTTAAATATTCCCTCAATGATAACTTGACCTCAGGTCCATTCATTAACATTTATTTTTACGCTTTCTTGGTCTCAATTCAAGATTGTTATTTTGTTGTTTAGAAAATCGCCATCTATATGACTATCATTCCATTTGGTACCAATCCATTGTAACATTCATACACAAATTTATGTAACTGCATTGATTTCCGGTTCTTGATATTCCTACTTTTTACACTACAACTTAGTTTATTACTAATATCTGGTGAACCGAGCATTATATTTTCACTCTCAAGATTTACCACTTTATCGCAACGACTCGCTGCATATTGATCATATACAGGATGCATTTTTAATGAAAGACCATTCATATTGATTTCAGACATCATTAATATATATAAATTCTGTTCTTTAAGTATCTTACGTTTTGCGTCATTAATTAGCGAAATGATCTCGTGCCCCCAATAGGCTAAAATGCGCTGGTACCCTCAAGTACTATACTACTCTTGTCCCGCCTAGATAACCTTAGTAGCTGTTTGCGGGGCATCTAATATTGTAAATTTTGATTTTTGTAAACAAATACATTGATGTCATTATTAACGTGCAAATGTTCCAAATTCACAAAAAAGAACCTCCTTCAGCGTAAACGTTGCCTGAGTCGGTACGTAAAACGATTTTACGTAGTATGTTCTTAACAGCATGTCGAATGTACTTCATTTTCCAGCAATAGATGACAGGGTTTATGCATGAATTTAGGAATATCAGCATGTCGATAACCATAAAACCTAATTTGTTCCGTTCATTACTTAGGACACTATTTGATGCATGTTGGATAAAACCGGCAATTAAATTTGGTAAAAAGCAAACCAAAAGTACAAGATAGACACAGAATATCATAACTGCCGATTTTTTCAATCTTTCAGTTCTTAGCGCTCTATCCTTGTCACTATCCTGATCACCCGGATATGTTTGCAGGGTATTTATCTGCTTTGTGTGTTGTTTTACGGATGAATATAACTTAAGGTTAAAGAAGGCTGTGGCAAAGAGACAAAAAAACTGAATCGATAAAATCAGATATGCAGCTTCATTTTCCCTCCATAAACCAAGTAGTGATAAAAATGCGCTGAATAACCAATTTGAGGTCACAACAGCGACAACTCGCTTATAAGTCACAAGTTCCTGGTATCTGAGATGAAGATGAACTGCCAGAAATCTGTCAGCGGTTAAAGATGTAACCCCAAGGAACGAAGAGGCACCAAAAAAATTCAGTGTTACAAGATAGGCGTTGTATGTGGCAATAGAAGATAAACTTGATGGGTCCATTTGATCCATTTCCATCATCAAAAGTGCAAAGTACAAAGGCTGAACCAGTAACCCCACACCAGTATCAGAAAAAACCAGATTTAGGAGCAGCAATTTTAAGTTTTTTGATAATGCCACTGTTCTTTTCACCGCAAATATCGTTAGAATGTTGAGCGTAACAGCAGTAAACGATAAAAGGGCGGTTAAGACGCACGGGATGATTGACATCGAGTTTTCCATTATAGAGTAAGTTCAAGTGTCCCAGAATATCTCAGAGTTTGAGGTTGTTTCTGTGGGAAATTTGAAGATAGTCTCACTTGTACGGAAGAAGTAACAGGCTTGACCAATACACCTCTCAAGATATCGATGTTATTCTTTACAGAACCAGATGCTTCGTTGACAGGCTTCCTGGGGGACGTCTTACCCGCGTACACTTCCACACTGATGTGAATTTAACTGCCACTGAAAAAGTCAAGGTCTGGATAAATTAATCTTGCATTTCAGTATCTAATGTACATGCTATAAAAATTGACTGAATAAATTGATGTGTAAGATAGTGACTGCCCGAGCCAGATGTTATTAGCTAGCAATTGGGAAATGTCTATCAGAAAGGAGAGTTGTATTCAATTAAAATTAAAAAAATTGCACTGGTTCTTTATACTACTACATTTAAGGTGAGAAACCAGCAGACATTGGTTGAAGGAGCGGATAGGATATTAAAGTGAAAAAAAATATATGCCCTCCCGATTATATACAAACCATGGAAAGTTTAGAGCCATTTAAAAGATAAATGTTCCAACATGCAATGCTGAATACAAAAATGTGCTCCAAATAGAACTAAGCACGAACTAAGCATTCTTATGGAATGTATAATTTTGAGCATTGGGAACTGTCGCAAAAGTGAACAGGATGGTGGAGAAGTAACGAAAGAAAACCAAAATAGTGATCCATTTATATATGAATGTTAGAGTTACAAACACAACTATTTCACTCGGATCTCAGTAACAAAAGTGTTTTATGAATAAGCTATTGAGTTCTGT
>CALNXK010001020.1:0-10219 GCA_942486035.1 Porites lobata | reverse complement strand
ATTGGACAATATCCCATGATTTTCTTTCACAATTGTCCATATGTTGAAATGGGGATGTCCTCATAAAGCCTTTATTCATTGAGCCCCTGAAACTGATGGTTGATCCCGATCCGATTACCGCGTGCCCTCCGGCAATCAAACATGGCTCTTGGACATCCTTTGTTTCAATGCAGGTTTCAATGGGAAAGTCATGTGAAGATGACCAGTCATTCTTTGCGGTCCATGAGGGGAAGCGAATTTCAGGTCGCCATGGCCAGATTAGATGTTGGTTTCCAAGATTTGGCTGAAGGAAAAATTTGCAGGAATCCTCCACTCAACCATGATTTTGAGATTCAAACCAATCCGATCACATGAATACGTTTATTCCCAATATTTCCTTAAATTCACCTAGAAAAAAGTCATAAATGTGTTTGTTCTTTCCAGGATTCCTGAAGTTGCCACTCGCAGTGTCAGGTCCAGGTTGCTCTGTAGCTCTCAGGCAATGGCTCCGCTTTTGGGGTGGACATGAAAATATGGTAGATCCCCAGATTCCCCAAGCTATGGCCACTTTAATAGGGATACTGATGATTCACCTGGCACCAGATGGAGGGAGCTCTGGCCGAGCACAGAAAACTGGCGGATCCAACAAATCAGAGACGAAAAGTCACTGACCTTTCGAAATCCATGGGTATCTATGGGTTTTACAAGACCCAGCATGGACACTGGCACTGAATATGCTTATCATTAGTTATCTAAGGTTTCAATTTGAATGTGTATTTTCAACGTTGGAACCGAAAACGACGATGTGAATCTTTGTTTCCGTGCGGTTCACAGGGACCTGTGACATGCACTCGTTGAATCGACTGGTTTTGTTCTTTCCATCGGCCACAAGTTTGATGGTGAAAATCTTCTCATATGTGGGTCGTTGCATTTGATGAAACAACACTTCCAGACTTTTAGGCTCTTTTAGGAACCATGTATATATATATGTATTTGTATATATATATATATATATATATATATATTCTGTATATATATATATATATATATATATATATACGCATGTACTCGTATATAACCGTATATATACACATATATCATACATATATATATATATATAAATGACACAAAGCTACATCTTTCCTCTGCTAAGAATCCCATGTTCATGGAGGGAAATTGCCATTGTTCTGTGTGCAAAAAGCTCGTTCTTGGGCTTAATCCCGATTTTTGGGTGATATCAAATCCATTCACATCCCCATTATGTATTGTTTATTAATGTGTTATTCATCATTGTTTACTACTTGTAGTTTGTTGCTCATACCACAATAATGTGGTAACTGGGCGTTTGATTTATAGATGATTTATAGATGATTTATAGATGATTTATAGATGATTTATAGATGATTTATAGATGATTTATAGATGATTTATAGATGATTTATAGATGATTTATAGATGATTTATAGATGATTTATAGATGATTTATAGATGATTTATAGATGATTTATAGATGATTTATAGATGATTTATAGATGATTTATAGATGATTTATAGATGATTTATAGATGATTTATAGATGATTTATAGATGATTTATAGATGATTTTATATGATTTTTAATAGTGATCTTTGGTTGATCTTGGTTGATTTGTGAATTTAACTGGGACTTAATTATGAACCATCAAAGTCTTTCAAAATGAGGTTTTGACTGCGCTGGGGATGTAGTCAATAGATACCAGGGTGAATTTCTGGGACTTACAATAGCTAATGTGGATTACCCTCTGGTAATCAAACATGGCAATGGAAAATCCACTATGAATGGAGGTTTTAATAGGAAAATCACTGATAAATGGTCCATTTTCCATTGCCATGTTTGATTACCATCCCCAGCTTTGAGGTGACAAGAAACAGATATTTGAGGGTTGATAAGAGTGACACCTCAGAGTCAGATGAGTCAGCTAACTTCTTTCCCGGAAATCTCTCTGTAGAGTTCGGATCATGCAGCCCAGCTCTGTCGCTGCACAAGTCTTGGTTGACCATTATGGATCACACAGCTGAACATCACGATTTTGGAGACAATTTATAGCTATGACCCGCTATATATATATATATATGTATATATGTATATATTATATATATTTATATATATAATATACCATTGTGAAACTTCACAAAGCAATAGAACATCAGTGGCGATTTCAGGAGCCATCCTTAATTGGAGGTACCATATCTACAGAATCTACAGGCGAAATCTCAGCGGAACTTGACGGATATAGCCCACCAAAATATGGCCCGGAAGATGGTCCAGTAGCTCCTCAACTAGGGGTACCCCCCGGCCGCTGGATGGATCTGGATGGAAAACATCATGGAAAATGGAAAAATCATCATCCCAATTGACGAACTCATATTTTTCAGAGGGGTAGGTCAACCACCAACCATATCCATAGATTATCCATAGATTATCCATAGATTATCCATAGATTATCCATAGATTATCCATACCAACCATATACACTGAAGGGGCCGCTTTTGCATGCTACACCCCAAGGCTCCATGTGTTCGAAACATTTACCAACTATGTTTTTCCAAGTTGTATCCCAGATTTGGTGGGAAAAAAAGGTAGAAACAAAATGCATACCCTTTGGTACACGTTTACATAACTATGGAAAGATCCACAATTTTGTAGCTGGGTAAAGCAACCATCTCTATGGCCATTTTCAATAGCAAATCGTTAGTCATTACCAGAGGGTATAACCATGAATATCCCAGTATTCTCCCATGATCATCCCATATGAAACCATATTACATATCTATATCATACCATGGGTTAGTCATAACTATATATATATAAATAAATATACTGTATAATTATATATGTATATACATCTGTATTAAACCATATGAATCTACTATATATCTACATTATTATACCATATCAAACCATATAGTTAAGGTATATCCCATAACTATGTGAGTCCACAGGGTCTCCCCCGGACGAGGTCATCTATCGCCCCATCACGCGCAGCTCCCTTCAGCGCGCGCTTCGTGGGCACCCCGAAGCCAATGTGCAGCAGCTCGGCGTCGAAATCCATGGCGTTCCTTAGGGGAAATCCTCTGAACATGCTGGAGATTCCATAGCTATGTCTATGTTAGAAGGGTTTGTGGATGATAGAACTCGAGTATTCATGGCTACTTAAACTAGGGAGTTGAAGGGAGTTTACAAGGAACAAAGCCCAGAATATGTGCATTACACGTGCATAAAGAACATTTCGGAAGAAAAATGTGCACTGAACGTGATTTGCAGCAATCAATTGTATTTGACCCATCCACACACACACACAGACGCATGGGGATTTGATTAGTAAACATCGTGAGTCGAACACAGACAATGAGATCGTTACTCAACCAATATAAGTGCACCATTGCAGACATAATTCACATATGCATATACATCCCGGCGGATTCGTTACCGGCCCATGATTTCAGCAGAAAATTGCGTTTCACCACAATGGCAATGCAATTTTGATGTTTCAAACTGTCTCAAAAAAAATGATCGTCTGTTTTTTGAGTAATAACCCTTCCAGTGTTTTAGGCTCAAAAAGGTCCCATGTTCGTGGTCTGCGCTTTTCTCACAGCGTTCGCAGGGTCTTCGACGTGTGTTTACACATATCTTTTCCTGTATGTTCCCATCGCCACTGAAAGCGACGCAGGCATTTCCCACAGCTGTACATTTCGGCGTCCTTTGACTTTGGAAGACAAACTGCCTGGAATGGATTTTTTGGCTCCTTTCCAGAAACAATCTATGTTACCAGTATGAACTTTAACCCATCCTCGCTGCTTCAAGTTTTTCTTGACCCAGAAACATTCCGTATGTGTGGAAGCAAATGTTGCAAACAAGAAGGGTTTCTTGGCGTGACCTGATGCATAACACTGTGCACCGTCTGCCATGAGCAAGGTAAAGGCCATCTGAGTGTGGAATGAGTAAATGAGTAAACACAGCAGCGTAGCATGACGTAGATGTAGAAGTGCATGAGAACGCAAGTGCAATGACGTTATTATCCCACCCCACCCCAACCCAACCCCATGACGTATGTGTGGAAGTGCATGAGTAAACACAGCAGCGTAGCAAGACAGCAGATGTGGGGTGCGCATGAGAACGCAAGTGCGATGACGTTTTTATCCCACTCCTACTCCTGTACTCCAACCCTATGACGTATGTGGAAGTAAATGAGAAACACAAGCAGCGAGCATGACGTAGATGGGAGTGCATGAGCAACGGTGCAATGACGTTATTATCCCACTCCCACCCCAAATCCCCAACCCCATGACGATGTGTGGAAGCAAATTTATAAAACACGCGCAGCATGATGTAGATGAGAAGTGCATGAGAACGCAAGTGCAATGACGTTATTATCCTACTCCCACCCCAAATCCAACCCCATGACGCGAGCAAACAGCAAACACGCAGCGTAGCATGACGTAGATGGGAGGTACGTGAGAACGCAATGACGTTTATTTACAATCCACCCCAACTAACCCCATGACGTTGTGTGGAAAGTAAATGAGTAAAACACAATAAAGCGTGCAGCATGACGTAATGGGTGGCATGAGAACGCAAAGTGCAATGGACGTTGTTATCCCACTCCCAACCCCAACCCATGACGTATGTGGGAAGCAATGAGTATCCAAGCAGCATGACGTAGATGTAAGTGCATGAGAACGCAATGTTTTTGTCTCACCCCAAACTAACAAGTATTGGCATGATAAACATGGCGCATGCGTGGATGTGAAGGGATGAACGCAAGTGTAAATGATGGCGTTTTTTATCCCACCCACCCCAAACCCCAACCCATGACGTATGTGTGGGGAAGTAATGAGAAACACAGCGTGGCATGACGTAGAGGGATGCCAAGTATGTGCATGAGCGCAAAGTGCAATGACGTTATTATCCCACCCCACCCCAAACCCCAACTCATGGACGTGGAAATGGGTTTAAAGTAAACTGGCGTAGCAGTTTTATTTTTCCATATATTGGGAATGATCATCCCAATTGACGAACTCATATTTTTCAGAGGGGTAGGTCAACCACCAATTTGCCCAGAGTATCCCAGTCAGATGTATCCCAGATGTATCCCAGACGGTCCCAGATGTGCTAAGGCACCGACCTGCATGGTGAAAGAGATCTTGTGGACCTCCTCAAACTTAAATTGGGGAGCTTGTGATGGTGTCTGCAGGATGCTGAAAAACTTTGGCAAAGGCTTTTTATGAAGATGGAGAAAATTACCCAGAGGTTAGAAGAATTGTGGTGAATGAAGAGCAACAAATCAGGTCTCACAATTTTGCAGCAACTATGTACGGTTTCAGATCTTTTCTTTTTATGGACTCACCGCAATGCCTTGCCTGCGTGAAGCATCCTCGTCAGATGAAGTAGGTATTAGTTAGGCAGATTGTAGGCAGGTGTCGTCTCACGAATTATCAGATCTCTGCGGCTGTGCTGCCGCACGTCATGATTGTTTTTTTCCATGTGGTGGTTGCTTCAAAAGACTTCCAGATCAGTCAAGAACCAATATTCAGTGGATGATAGCTGCCCCTTTGGGGGTAGCTCCCAACATTCTCAGTGGATCACCACGATCTTGGAGCTGAACCGCCACATTTTACCGGTCGCATGGAGCAGCCTGCTGCTCGGGTGCCAAAGAACTCGGAACTCTCCATGGATCTCCATGGACATCGTCGCGAAGTGACGATCATCCCAAGACCCAGCATCTTTAAGTATTGACAAAAACAAGAAACAATCCTTTGTCTAACCAGACTCCATGAATTTGATGAATATGTGATATAGCAAAGCGAAAAGCTAAGCAGATATGTCATGCTACGGATCAAACAGATGAAACATGACAAAGAACAATGTCTACAAGTCTTGGTTCCAAGGGTCTCATCAGGGCCCCAGACAACGGGCGCATCTCTGGCGATCTCTCGCGATCGATTCTACTCCGACATCCGAAGGATGTTGCGGAGGATGTCCATATTCTCCCGGTCGGTCGCTCTGTGGAAAATAAATGAACATGGATGAAACGTCGATGATTTTTCTATGACATGATGATTTTCCTTAGCTTTTAACATGCTTTTTCTATAGACCATTTGTGCACTCGAAATTAACAACTGCGAATTGTTTTGTTTTTTGTTTGTCTGTGCGGTAAAAGGGCTGGTGAGAGAATGGGGTACCATTGAGTGGGGAAAACAGTAATGATAAAGTACTTAACTACTTGATTTCGGGGTATCCTATTCTTAGACAAACCTAGCCCATGAATGATGTGTGATTGGACCTAAACAGAAAAGTGCCAGTCTGTTAGTATATGTTCTTTGTTTTTCTTCATATTTCTCTTGCTGCTAGAAATCTTTGGTTGCTAGTGGTTAACCATACATTTTTGAGGTCCAACGGCGACTCAACAAGTGTTCCCGCTGGTGCATCCAATTGGTTTGAATGATATATGATTCATATTCTACTGACCTCGTTATGTCCGGCCTCTAGTTGTATCAACCACTGATCTCCCAATGGTAGATTTAGACCATGCAAACTGTCCTTTGGTTTGTATAGATCTATATACATATATATATATATATATATATATATATATATATATATATATATATATATATGTATATATATATATATATATATATATATATATATATATATATATATATATATATATATATATATATATATATATATATATATATATATATATATATATTCCTATATAATTAAATCCATAGTTTTGCTGGTTGATGATGCTTAAAGCGAATTTTGTTGCCTTTTGCTCATCAATTCCATAGTTTCTGCTCGTTTTTGCTGCTTATGCTTATACCCAAAGTTTGGCCTTTTTTGTTGCTTAAACCACTTCAAGCCATGCTTTTGCCTTTGTTTGCCACCAAACCTATGTTCGGTGCTGGTCTGTGCTCATCCAAACCCATGGTTTTATTGGTTGTTCTTTCTCCAGACATCTGAGGTTCAGAGCCGTTGCCCTCGCTTGCCGCGGCACGTTTGGGCAGTGTCATCTGCGCTGGAAGCGAAACGCTGCGCCAGCAAGCTGGTGCCTGGGCAGGGGAAAGACCAGGTGCTTGAAGTTGGTGAGAGATGGGGGATTGGTGCAACACATGAGGATTGTTGGATGAGTTATGACATGGAATCTTATGATTGGAATAGGATGGAATATTCATCATCTAGACTCGATTCTGGATATTGACTGGAATGATGTCCCATTAATCATATGTGCATCTGTCGATTGATGGATTGATGGATTGATCATTGACCCAGCCCCGGAGAATCATCTGGAAATGCATCAATACTATGGCTACGTAAGCATCGGAGGAATGTGCAGGTCGAGATGGTTTTGTTTCGTCCACAACTATCGGGATAGGAATTGTAGATCCTTTTTGTACTTCATGTAAGACTAGTAGCAAAGTGGTTGGTTCTTCATTCATTTGTTTGTTCCATCCAAAATGGGGTGATCATTCCAATGGCACTAATATGGCACCCTCATGTTTTACCAGAAAATTGATGATATGGATGATAATGGCATATACAGTCGCGGTAGCGGCGATTTTCAGCAGGTAAAGTGATATAATATCAAAATTCATATGGGAATTGATGAATGTTTTTTGGTCCATTCTAGCGGGTCTCCGGCCATGCAGGTGCTACCCTTGACCATCGTGAGGTTCTGGGCTGGATGGGTCACAGGTAAATGATAAGGCCATGGACTAGACTATACCATGTCTGGTTGGTGGTTTGGAACATTTTCTATTTTTCTAATTTTTTCTATATATTGGGAATGATCATGCCAACCGACCGTCCTATTTATCAGAGGGCTGAAACCACCAAACCAGACGGCGAACCTCAAAATCCAAACCAACGGATTAAACAGAATGATGGCATCGACGGCGAATAATTTGTGAGCCCTTGAACAGAGCCCATCAGACAAACGCATATCTAGACGAGTTCGAATCGACGCATGTTTCTAACAAACATGGTATTATAATTGGCTTTATACAGACATATGAGTATACCATTTATATCCATTTATGATATATATATATAGCATTGATATACATATATATATATATAAGTATATATTCTAACATATTGACATATTTCATCACATTGTCAGTTTCCCTATTACTGTTTCCCTATTCGCTCAGCTCAGCCAGGTGGCCAGCAGTGTCAACCCCAGCCCAGGCTCCATGAACAGCGATGGTTTGTCTGAGCCTGACTGACCACAACGCACATACGCATTATCACACACACATATTAACGTAACACATGCACACACACACGCCATACATACACACGCGCCACACACACACATTATAATTCCATGCCAAACTACGCTACATTACGTCTATACACACAATTACTTTACTCATCTGATACACTCATATTTATCAATGACATGGTACAGAATGATCACAACCCATGAGCACACCACGCCGTGCCTGGTTGACAAGAGGGACAAAATCATCTCCTGCACACCCACTATTGTGAAACCTAGATAAGAACAAACATCCTGTGCTGTTTTACAGTGGGGAGAACCATTCAAGTGCCACAACTTTCTCTCTTCCTCTCTCTGTATGTATAATATGTATTTACAGTGTATAAGTATATGGGGAGCCTCTACAAGTAATCAACCAGGGACTGTTAGTTCGGTATCGACATTAGTGGGTATGAACATACTGTCAGCTGCAGGGTATTTGCTGCAATGAATTGGTGTAACAGCTGGTCATGAGGATCTTTCAGCACCAAATATGTGTTGTAATGGGTACGTCAACAATCAAACGTCGAACGTGGGGATAATTGTTTATTTGCATGTTTCTACCATAGTGAATATACAAGCAACTGAATGAGTCTATTACTGATCTGTACCTGCCAGTCGGAGTATGAACCACTATGTAAAGAGACATACATATGAACTCATATAAACCTTAGTGATTGTTTTTACCATCAAAGACTTTAAAGATGGATTTCAACCACCACGAAACGGCAATGCAATACAATGTATGTACTATTGACAAAGGATTGTTGATTGGGAAACAGTTATCATACCCCATGGCTCATTTTTGTTTTGAAGTTGGGCAATTTATGCCAAGGCATGTATCCTCTGGTAAACTGACAAAACTATGGAAAATCACCATGTTGATGGGTAAATCAATAATTGTAAATGAACATTTTCATACAGACTATATGTAATTACCAGAGGTCTACACTAAATTGAGGCAAATGATAGAAATGAGCCAGAGCAATGTTCCAACTCGCTCAATGCCAGCAGGAGTTGGCTCAAGGATCGTAAACCGCAAGACCTTCGCAGATTTGAGCTCATCCATTTGTGATGGACGTTACGATGAGCCCTGGATCCAGCGACAAGGAAGTCAACCTTTCGGAAAGTGGTATGTATTCGATTTAGGTGCTAGACATGCACATACACACAGCTCTTTGATTCATTTGAAATCAACAGTGATGGCGATATGTTTATTGCATATGACAGTTTCTTTACTCATCATGCACATGCATTTAATTATTGACGTGCATTTGATGTCCCGTTCATGCTGCAGCCTGGACAAGTCTCTGGAAGCGGCAATCCGACCTTGTTGAGCTTAAGGATCCCCACGAAACAGGGCCATGTTTCTTTGTTTGTGTGCTTCAATGATGGAAATCATCAATTCAGCGATGGAAAATCATGTTTTTCTTGGTTCAATCCACATCTATCTGAGAAGGGCCAGAGACCCTGTTATATATATATATATATATATATATATATATATGTATATATATATATATATATATAATATATATATATATATATATATATATATATATATATATATATATATATATATATATATATATATATATATATATATATATATATATATCCGGTAATCAAACATGGCAATGGAAAATGGACCATTTATATCAGTGATTTTCCTAGCTAGAAACCTCCATTCAGTTCGGGGATTTTCCAGCCAGCCATGTTTGATGAAACCAGAGGGTAATAGTGATTTATAGTGATTTATAGTGATTTATAGTGATTTATAGTGATTTATAGTGATTAATAGTGATTTATAGTGATTAATAGTGATTTATAGTGATTTATAGTGATTTATAGTGATTAATAGTGATTTATAGTGATTTATAGTGATTTATATTTATAGTGATTTATAGTGATTTATAGTGATTTATAGTGATT
>CALNXK010001019.1:0-10223 GCA_942486035.1 Porites lobata | reverse complement strand
CTTCAATGCCATTCTCCGTAACTTTGGAAGGAGCATATGTTATTAGCTTATCTAAAACTACTACGTCCCCAAGTTCAACCTTTTCATAGTCTAAGCCACTACAAGAACCCACAGCAAACACTGCTTTCGGACCCAAGACTTTGACAGCATTTTGCACAACAAGTACAGAAGATCCTTTACAGCACTTCATGACAGCTATGGTAAGAGTCACGCCATCTCCCATCTTTCCAAGGTACACGGGGCCAAGTTCGCCGTGGTAAAACTTACCGAAACCAGGATTCAGATGTGAAAGACAGCTCAAAAACTCCCAATCCTCCACTGTCAGTAACAAAATGTCGACTGGGAGTTGTCGATCATCCAATTGTTCTGACCTTCCAGGAAGATCCTTATTCTTAAGCAGACGAATAGTGACTTCTGGTGGATCAGTATCATCAGTGACAGACGCAGTTTCTGTTATCAATCAATGAATCAATGAATCAATCAGTCAATCTTAAGTTAGATACAAGAAAATGGTGAGTCTGACAAGAAGGCCTATAAAAATGTAATAGTATCTATCTAAGGATAAATGACGTTAATTATCTACACAAGTATGCGGCAATTTAAGTAGAGCAGAGTTTACAGCGACATTCGCTCCGGCCCAGCTTAGGTACTTTGAACTAAGCAACAAAATTATTGAGATCGGGGTCTGACGTAAGAAGTAGCTTGTCCCAGAGTCTGCATGCAATATACGAAAAACATCGGTGCTTGACACTAGTATTAGGGGCCAATTTATTAAGTCTGCTACCATTGTCGCGTAGATTGTGGCACGAACGCTGAAGATCGTCTCCGGGACAAACTTCTCATATACTCATGTATAAAGAGCAGTTGTTATGTTATCATTTGTTGTCTATTTTGAAACCTTGTTACAATTATCATTGCATTTGTGCCAGTTCACGTGTGCACTCTGAAATTTTTGGAAAAAATAACTTTTTATCATTTTTCTAAAAAACGCCTATTCAACGTTTTTCTCCATATTGAAGCGCAGTTATCTCTGAAAAATGTGTGGTTACCCCCAGTTTTCTTTTTGGATTTCAACAGCCCCTGATGTGATCTACTTGTCTCACATAGTCATTATCTGGGAAAAAATACTTCCCATTAGTGGGCACCGTCCTTAAACAAAAAAAAGATGCCACAAGTTTTGACTGTAGAAGAAACGAGTAAAAACAGTAAAATTGTTCGAGTTTTAAGCTCAAAACCTTTCCTTTAAATCCTGATTGCGTGGTCGGCGCGTAAAAAGTAGAAGCTTGATGTAAAGAAAGAAAGAAACAAACTGCTTAACAACTAAATATTTTACCGTTACAGTTTTCGACGACGTGTAGTTTTGCTCTCCAAACTAAACATTTCATCAACTCTTTTGCACTAATTCGCTTGAGAAAAAGTTTCAGTCTTCCACCCAAGAACCCATCGACTTTAAGTGGGAGACATTCAGCCAATCGCAAAACTGGGGCATGAGATGGCAAATTGTTTTTTGGTGAAAATGCGCTGCTCTATTTGTTGTCTTATTGGTTCGACGCGTCCTAAGTTCGACGTCTGACCCAACAGACAATCTTAATTAGACCGAAACGTTTGGTTCGTCTCATGAAAAGTTCGATGTTTTGCCTTAGAATTTTCGGCCTTAGGTGTAAGTAAATCGAGAGCTCAAGAGAAATCCCGGGAAAATATTTCAGATAAATACCCCTGAATCACCAAAAGCCAATTTATTCTTGAAGTCTTTTAAGAAAGAAACTAATCATGAGAGCAATTTCTGCGTAGTCTCGGGGCAACACTAAATTGGATGCTTTAAGACATGATTGGAAGGATGGGTACAGCTGTAGGCGTGGAATATACAACGATAATAAAACCATCCACTAAATGAAGGGTAACATCCAGGACACATTAAGTTTGTTCTCAGAATAAACCAATCCGAATAAATAGTGGGATACAGTGAATTGATGTATTCAGTAAAGAGGAATTCAACGCTTCCTGGCCTTATGATAACAGATAAGAGGGGCTCTGGTAAAGCGTTCAAAAACTTCACAAATTTTCCCTTCACTGAAATGCACAAGAATTCCAGCTTAAGAGGAGGTGGAATTAGAGCGAGCGACCTTAAACCGTCTGAAGCAGGCTAGTGAAATAAAGCTTTTTGTATTACTGTAACAGTATATCCTTACTTCTTTCCACCTGCTGTCCGGACGAGTCAGATTCTGAGGCTGACTCGTAGCGCTCTTCGTCTAATACTGGATTCATTATTGAGGATTCAGCTGCTTGACCAGTTTCTACAAGATACGAATTGATTTTCAGTTTCCAGTAGTTACCACAATGCAGGACTATAGGAAAGATAAAGGGCACAAATAGGCGACATGTTTGCCACGTATACGTTGTTATATAAGGGGCAGCAAGGACTTTCCTGATGTGGTAAATGGCAATATTGGTCGAACGCGGATGGAAAAAGAAAAAAATGCGGATAAAACATTATCACAGTGTACAGTCAATATTCCAGAAAAAATCTCCATTTGCTTGATCAGGGGCCGCATGGAATCGTTTGGTAATGATGCCGTTTCCATTGTTCACGCCCGCAAGTATGATATGGTTAGGATGACGTAAAACATAAAATTCCCGAAGGGAGCGCTTAGGTAGATTTTAGGGTGGGCCGGAAGCTCTAAGAACGGTTCACAGGATTGGTTTAGAAAGAAAAAAAAGATAGCCCTAACCCCAACAAAACTAACAATGAACCCCAACTCTGGAACAATGGAGGTTCGGGCCGACAAGGACCTATCAAATTAGAGGTTCTAATTAAAGAGGTTCTGGCCAACAGAGATTTTGTGACATTTACTGTACAGTCATACTTCGATACTCTTTTGCGTTTCATGTTATCACATAAAATAATGTGTGGATCAGCTGTTTTAAAAGTTGTAGACCAAAAGACACTCGTTAAGCGCGAATGAAGTTATAAGGTAAGTATAACTGTGTATATAAAAATACTTGGAAAGTTTGACAGATACGAGTTTATCATTCACAAATCCTTGATTGCAAACAATTTGCAAGACACTCTTTCTCTCTCTTTGGGGATATAAGACTCAGTCCACAAACAAGCAATAGAGTGAATCAACGGCTAGTTCATCACTAGCAGAAAGATGGACGATCACAGAAATTCGCCGACAATTAAATTCTGTCCTGACGTATTCTCTGCAGCTCACAGACGTCCGTCTATAAGGTTTTTTTTTAAGTATTGCCGAGCGTCTTAAAGGTTAAAAAAAAAAAAAGAACGCTTAAGCGTGAATTGATCAAACCTTTGAATTTCTAAGGCTTACTTTCAAGCTAGCATAAAATTAACTGTATGTAAAAAGTAGAAATAGCGAAAAATCCCAACTTCTAATCAAATCTTTTCTTATGGTTTAGAATAACCTACAGATGGTTTTCACAGTGACGTCATCAAATTGTAAAGTCAAAATAGCGAGGTATTTACACTAGGTTGAAGACAAACAGAAAGTGAATCTTTTTTAAGTTTCCATTCCCGTAGCATGTTTCATTTCGAAAATACAGCAATCTTAACTTCCGAGTTTTCACAGTGCGTGACACCAAAATAGGAGTGCTGTCTCATTGGAAAAAAGTCTCTGTTCTTGATTTCAGCAGTATAACCATTTCAAGTATTAGAGGATATGTTTATGCGCACGTATGCTAGTTCTCGAGTGAAAAGAAAGAGCTTTTATAGAAAAAAGTGTACTCCAGATGCTTCTGTTGATATTAGTGCACTACACCAAAACGGTACACCAATATGGCGTCCCCATTATACAAAGCTCTACAAAAGTGCGTGAAACGTTTCGGCAAATAACTCTCAAACTGTGGGCCACAAAGACCTGAGACTTAGACAAATTGTTTATATACAGTAAAAATCCGCATATAAGAACCTAGATTTTTCCAACTTAGCCTAAACAGGTTTTTATAGAAATGGTATTTAGTGGGATTTTAGACTACTTAAGGTCTTAAATAGGTTCTAATCTTAATTTGACAGGGGCACCAGCGATCAGCACAGATAACTACTACAGGGCATATGTAGTAGGACATATTGCTGAATTAAACAATTATCTAGAATACAATTTAGATGATAAGCATACAGTAAATTTATCTTTACCTTTATACTGACTGAAACCTAGACTAAATTCTTTTTTCTGTATTGCCATCTGTGCCTTCATTTTTGAAAAAATAAGAACCTATTGATAATTTTAGGCTCAATAGGTTCTTATGAAAAGAGGGTTTAAAATTAAAATTTTAGCCTGACAGGTTCTTAAATTGTAGGTTTTTATGTGCGGGAGTTATTGTATTAGTCTTTTTTTTAACATTTCATTTTCCTTGCTTCTTCCACTGGACGATTTCCAATTTTTTGTTGTTGTTGTTGTTGCGTGACAGTGAAAACGATCTATTCTCGAAACTGAGAGTGTTTTGATCAGAGCTGTGTAAAACGAACTGAATCAATGGATGGAACCTTGCGTATCCTGTTTTTATCTCATGTATTGTATTCAATATGTGTGAAAATCTTCATTATGAATCGGTATATTTCAAAGAGCTACACAACGACCAAGAATAATACTGACCGATAACACACAGAGCGTGGGCAGCTGTAGTGTCAACTGTTACTAGTAAATACTATAGTCTGATACATATCTTCGAAGAACAAAACACGTGTATAAAGTTGGTGTTAAAGACGGAAGTTCTTTAAATAAATAAAAGAAAATATGGAAAAAAAATACAAAGTGAAGACCCTCGCTGAAAGGCTCTACCAGGCCCCGAATAGCGCGCCCTAGTGTGTTAACGAGGGTGTTCATTTTCAGTTTTACCCGCCTTTTTCTACAAAACGAAGACACTATTTACATATTTAGCAATTATTGAATGAGGCTGAGTAGCATATGGAGAATTCTGGAGATCGAGGAGGGCGCCTCGGCCTCGGTGGATAACACCGATTTCCTGTACTGCCAGTGTGGTCGCCTCACACCTTTAAAATCGTACCTTTAAAATCGTCGAAACAAATCAAAGATTTAAAAGGGCCCAGTTTGCTCTGGAAATTAGATCAGGAAAGACCCGAGAATGTGAGAGAAAAAAACATTGATGTAATATATCAAAAACGAGTGCGAAGGTTTCATCAGGGGTTCCAAACACCGAGAAAAAGACGAAAGAACGAGGCCGCAGGCCGAGTGCTTTATTGTTTCAAGGTGCTTGGAACCACTGATGAAACCCGAAGCACGAGTTTTTTACATGACTTCTCAAACGCAACAATTAAACAAATATGCAGCGATACATTTTTTTTGCTATTTTCCTCCCCAAATGAAAGAACAATAATTTATGAAGCGATGCAATCTTGCTGTATTACGTAACATTACTTCAACACGCATGATTAAAATTGTTTTGGTGAAGTTGGTGTCTGACCATGAGTGAAGATGGAGAAGCAAGACTTAAGGAGCCGAAAACGGTTTACGAAGAACGCGAGATAGTCGGAAAAGCTATTCCCTCGTCAAGCAAATATAAGAACAAATGGGCGGTAACAATTTTGGAGAATGGCAAATTTCTCGGCCGGGTATAGCTCCCGCTTTAGATCCAGGAATAATTAATGAATTTAAGAAGTAAAAGTAGCTTAACTCTTGATCTCGAAGACGGGCGTCTGCAGTTTAGAATCACTGTCTGAACTGTCCTCCTTGACAAAAGCAGAGTTCCAGTAGGCAGGGTGCCAGCGATACACGAATGCGAGCCTTTACTTGCATGATAGGAATATAACCCCTATATGCTTCAGTCTGCTTGCATTGCGAGCCTAAGACCAGCTTCCTTTGTGGGGAAACAGGGCGAATATAAACGGTGCAACGGCGAAAAAGAGCGAACCGACACGAACCGATTTTTTTCTCGGATTCCACTTCATTTGGTTTTGTTTTTATTTAAAAATAAAAAAACAATATGGAAAAATCAAAACTAAACAGATTAAATTTTCTCCACCCAATAATTAAAAAGGAGTTGTCTCAACAACTTTATACACGTGCTTTGTTCTGCGAAGATTGATATCAAACTGTAGTATATATGATCAGGATTTAAGTATAGCAGAGCCATAAAAAAGCCTCCCTCAGTAACATAAATTATAAATCTAAATTACATTGTAAAGATGTTTTTTATCCGTATTTTCCTCTCCGCAATTTTTCATCCGCGTCCGCCACCCGCAGGTATCCGCTACGCATTTTACACTGATATACCCACGACAGTGACAACGTCAAAAAAAAATTGGTTTAAAAGCAAAACAACAGCTCTGCACATGAATTAACCTTTTTAGTACATTTCTTTGACGTCCATTGCAAGACTTTGACGTAACACTTCCTCATCCCCTTTTTATGGAGGACGTGAACACGCAACGACGAATTTTCTTTTCTCTTTTAGAAGCAGGAAAAAGTCAAAATTAATTTTTTCAGGGAAATTTCTATTGCCGTCGTCCTCGTCGTCGTTGCTTTAGCTCGCTAATTATTTTCTGAGACAACTGAAACAAGGGCAAAAATTATCTCCACAAAGCATGCATGAGCTTTAAAAATTTTAACTATCAGCCATTACTCGCGTGACTATGGTGAATTTGAAAAAAAAGGAGCAAAAGACCATTGATGTGAAGACGGATCACTTGTTAAATAAAAACTGAGACATCCCACCTGCAAATCTCGTTTCTGATGCACAAGGGCCACCAACGAAGCAATCGGCCAAAGTTACAAAGTCCTTGCTGTCAAGAGCAACTTTTTTGGCTCCCCATTTGTACACAACACGCAGACTTAAAAATGTTCCTGTCTCGGATTCAATGGAAGCCATTTTTAGGCGATACCAAATGATTTTCGACGTTCTGAAATCAAGACGCAGTATTCCTTCTAAGGCCATTTTCGCCATGAAGAGTTTTTCTTGCTGGGTTGAACTAAGGATCACACGCATATTTCCAGAACGTTTGTCCTTCAGCTTCAGTACAGCGATGTTGGGATGACATCTCATGCAACTGTCGAACACTCTTTCACCGGACGCATGTAGCACGATCTCTGACTGAAAGGACCCTTTCTCTGTTTCCTCCATTTCGCTCTCTCTCCTTTCTTGTTCTTCACCGATATAAACAAGTGCGACTGCGTGAAGCTGAAGTACCTCCTTGCAGTCCATTTTCACGCGAAACCTCTGACTGTATGTAGTTTCGCGCTTGTCGTACGTTACGTTTTCTCGGTAACAAGACAAGGGGAAATTCTTTGCATCAGTCAGCTCAAATCTTACAAATTTTGATGGATCATACTTGGCAAAACGAATAAGGCTTAGCAACATGTTGCGAACATTATGGTGGGGAAAGGCATCACTTTTAGCCCTCTCCGCGTGCCTGGTCACTGCAATTCTTAGGTGACATGAAAACAGGTATAACCTCGTGTGTAATCTGATGTCTTGCCGGCTGTGCTGAAAAAAACGCTTCAAAAGCTTGAGCATTTGACGGATTTCCAGACTTTTGCTCATCTCTTCAATTTCTGTGAAGGCTAGATCCTTAACATTCTTTCTGCACAATCTTTCAAGAACAAGGCAAACCAAATCAACTAGACCCATGTAATTTTCCTCCTGTTCCGCCTTGTGAACCTCTGACACGAAATGATCAATTTTTTCCTTTGACAATCCTTTTAAACCATTTTGTGGTTCCATACTTTCGCAGTCAACATAGATTTCCTTGATGTTTTGAATAAGGTGAGGGGTGATGGACAGGAGCGTTTTAAGACAGGGTTCAGTAGACTGCGAAAACACTTGTCTATACTTCGATGCGACATCTTGTGGTATTGGTCGTCGATTTGCACTTAACAGGTGATTCTCATTTGAATGGTTGACTAAAAAATATTCTGCACTGTTTGTGGAAAAAGCTGCTCTTTCCACGCCCTCAGCGGAGCTTTCCATTTCGATGCACAGGTCTCTCAGCACAGTAGAGCAAAAGCGAAATAAACCGGCCTCAGCATTCTTGGTGGCAAGTTCTCGTAAGCTCCTTATAAGCATCTGACCTCTTTCCGTGACTTTATAACTTGTGTGGTCTGTAGAAATAAATACAATTTATACAATGAATAATCAACGGATATTTAATGCATGATTCCATTCTACCTGTTATCATCCCATAAGTTGCAAGTTTTTCTAAGTTAGCGGTGAATCCCCACTCTTGACACACGAAAAGAGACAGTCCCCACCCCGCAACTCTTCATCATCAACCTCACACAAGACGTTCCGTGAATGCAAGCCACAAAGGGAGAGACCAAAGAGGGGTAAGCTCCTTCCACGTTTTTTTCGAAAAAGACGTTCCTAAAGTTCAGTCCAATTCACAATAGATAGATAAGATGTAAATATTATTACAGCTGAACATATGGAATTGTACCGACAAGGGAGAAGTACCGATCATGCCAACCTCGCGGGAAAAACTCAAATTTGATTAGTCTTAGTTCCCTATATCAAAAATTGAACACGCAATGTCAATTAGTTGTGGAGTTAAGTTGCTTAAAGTACGAACCTTACACCTCGCAAAAGAGAGATACTCCACGTGTCATGCCATGCGAATATATATAACGATATTTATGTCTATAATTTAGCATAGCCAGAAGTTTTACTTGTCTAACAACTTTCAGGATACTTAATATTCTCTTGTTAGTCGGTCACAAATACAAGACATTTCCCATCAAAATACTTAGACTTGGTCACGTTAACAGGAACCATTATGTCAACTGGTTTGCCCAGTCCCTTATCCTGAGCCCAAAGTGCTGGACTTGTCCCTGAAGTTCCCGAGAGATAAAAATAGCCAAGATTTAACAATGATGAATCTTTTCAAATAAACAAATAATAGTAAGAAAGGTCAGCTAAGCATTGTTCAAGTTACCCTTTTACTAGATTGGCCCAAAGGAAAACTGTCGTGAATAACTTAAAAAGAACAAGAAATGTCACGATTTTCATCACTGCTGTAGATGGTTGCATCATTTTTCACGTGCGATTCTACTTAATGAAACAGTCTTTAGCTTTGACGATTTGATTCTAAAAGTGTTACAAGATATTGCTTCTTCAATGCAGTAGTTACAAAACTAAAGAGGTCTTCATACGTTCAAGTTACTATTATTATTGGAAAAAGCCAGTCTGCATAAGATGTACAGTAACACAGTTTGGAAGCGAAAGTGTTGAACTTTGCCCCTTTCGTGGTTCGTACTTGAGGGAATTCGAGTTATCACTCAGTAATCTAGGACATAAAGAATTGTTGGACTTTGTCCCTTTTAGAATTCGTACGTAAAAGAACTAGAAAATTTGCTCAAACTATTTAAAAAAAACACCTCAGCTTAAATATATTTAGAAATATCTTATATGTTATTCCACTTAATGAAACAATATCTAAATACTTTTTCAACTGGCTTCTTCTAATTTTATTTCCTAACGCTATTGTTTCTACTGATGTTACGCATCTTTACTGCTCCTGGGTAAATAGAATACGTTTCAATAACTATTATGACTCTTTAGCAGCAAGCATGTATCATGTTGTTCACTTAATTCATGCATGCCGGAACGAAAAAGGTCTGTTGAACTGTCTAAGCGAGCTAATAGGAGAATAAAGCTTGGTCACAGCATTAACCTACTCGGTACACCTCTTAAAAAAATACGCTGCCTTTCAAACATCTAAAACCACAATTTATAGGCCGCATACGTCCGAGTTTAAGTCGATATCTAAATATCAATTATTAATCTTTAATTTCAAGAACTTTTAAAAATTTATGATCTTTTATACTCTTCCTCGAAGCAGGTGAAACAGAACTCATAAATTATGAAATACGTGCGTTTTACCCAAATAGCCGAATGCGATAGCCGAGTTAGGTCAGAAATGTCTTGAAGCAGGACACATGCTAAAGTTTGACCCTTAAACAGCTGCATCATCGTACTCGATGATTCAATCGTAAAGATATTTACATGTTATGCTTTAGCCGTAATAAAAGAAAAATATAGAGAAGAACCAACATGGCGGTCTTAGAGTGCTTTTGTTTGACCTTAGCAATGTCATGTTCAGATGCCAAAATCTCATGGGTACTCATAGTACCTCCCACCTCATTGACCCCTGTAACATGCATACAAACACACAAAGCCACAAAGATACATCCGCTCAGGCCACTGACATATAAGCTATTTTTTCAAAATAGCTCAACAACTTGAGATTTTGAGAC
>CALNXK010001018.1:0-10312 GCA_942486035.1 Porites lobata | reverse complement strand
TGTTACCCCTTGTTACTCTTTGTTACCCCCTGTTACCCTTGTTACCTTTGTTACCCCTGGTTATCCTTTGTTACCTCTGGTTACAACTTGTTACCCTTGTTACCCCTTGTTACCCTTGTTACCCCTTATTACCCTTTGTTACCCCTTGTTACCCCTGTTACTCTTGTTACCCGTTATTACGCCTTGTTAACCTTTGTTACCCCTTGTTACCCCTTGTTATCCTTGTTACCCTTTGTTACACCTTGTTACCCTTTGTTACACCTTGTTACCCTTTGTTACCTATTGTTACCCTTGTTACCCCTTTGTTAATCTTTTACCCTTTGTTACCCCTTTGTTACCCTTTTTACCCCTTGTTACCCTTGTTACCCTTTGTTACCCCTTGTTACCCTTGCTAGCCCTTGTTACCTTTTGTTACCCCTTGTTACCTTTGTTACTCCTTGTTATGCTTTGTTAGCCCTTGTTACCGTTTGTTACCCCTTGTTACCCTTGTTACTCTTGCTACCCCTTGTTTCCACTTGTTACCCTTTGTTACTCCCTGTTACCCCTTGTTACCCTTTGTTACTCCTTGTTACCCCTTGTTACCCTTGTTACTTTTGTTACTTCTTGTTACTCTTTGTTACCCTTTGTTACCTCTTGTTACCCCTTGTCAACCTTGTTACTTTTGTCACCCCTGGTTATCCTTTGCTACCCCTTGTTACCCTTGTTACCCCTTGTTACGCATTGTTACCCCTTGTTACCCTTTGTTACCCCTTATTACCCCTTGTTACCCCTGTTACCCCTTGTTACCCCTTGTTACCCCTTAATATTGTTTGTTGCCTCTTGTTACCCTTGTTAACCCTTGTAACCCATTGTTACCCCTTCTTACCCTTTGTAACCCCTTGTTATCCCTTGTTACCACTTGTTACCCCTTATTACCCTTGTTACCCATCGTTACCCCTTTTCATCCTTTTTTACCCCTTGTTACCCTTGTTACCCCTAGTTACCCCCTGTTACCCTTGTTACCCCTTATTACCCCTTGTTACCCTTAGTTACTCCTTGTTACCCTTTGTTATCCTTTGTTACCCCTTGCTACCCTTGTTAACCCTTGTTACCCTTTGTTACCCCTTGTTACCTTTGTTACCCCTGGTTATCCTTTGTTACTACTTGTTACCCTTGTTACCCCTTGTTATCCCTTGTTACCCTTTGTAACCCCTTGTCACCCTTGCTACCCCATATTACCCTTGTTAACCTTGTAACCCCTTGTTACCCTTGTTACCCTTGTTACCCATTGTTAATCCATGTTGCCCTTGTTACCCCTTGTTACCCCTTGATACCCCTTGTTATCCTTTGCAACCCCTTATTACCACTTGTTACCCTTGTTACCGCTTGTTATCCCTTGTTACCCTTTGTAACCCTTTGTTACCCTTGCTACCCCATGTTACCCTTGTTGCCCATTGTTACCCCTTGTTGCCCTTGTTACCCCTTGTTACCCCTTGATACCCCTTGTTATTCTTTGCAACCCCTTTTTACCCTTGTTACCCTTTGTTACCCTTTGTTACCTCTTGTTACCCTTTGTTACCCCCTGTTACCCTTTGTTACCCCTTGTTACCGCTTGTTACCTCTTGTTACACATGTTACCTTATCTTACCCCTTGTTATCTCTTGTTACCCCTTGTTACCCCTTTTTACCCTTTGTTACTCTTTGTTACCCTTTGTTACCCCTTGTTACCCTTGTTACCTCTTGTTACCCCTTGTTACACTTGTTACCATTTGTTACCCTTGTTACCACTTGTTACCCCTTGTTACCCTTGTTACCCGTTCTTACCCCTTGTTTTCCTTTGTTACCCCTTGTTACCCCTTGTTACCCTTTGTTACCCCTTGTTACCCTTTCTTACTCTTTGTTACCCTTGTTATCCTTTGTTACCCCTTGTTACCCCTTTTTACCCCTTGTTACCACTTGTTACCCCTTATTACCCTTGTTACCCGTCGTAACCCCTTTTCATTCTTTTTTACCCCTTGTTACCCTTGTTACCCCCCGTTACCCTTGTTACCTCTTGTTACCCTTTGTTACCCCTTGTTACCCCTTGTTACCCCTTTTTACCCTTTGTTACCCTTTGTTAGCCTTGTTACCTTTGTTACCCCTGGTTATCCCTTGTTACCCCCTCTGGTTACTCCTTTTTACCCTTTTTACCCTTTGTTACCCTTGTTTCCCCTTGTTACTCTTTGTTACCCCTTGTTACCCTTTGTTATCCTTTGTTACCCCTTGTTACCCCTTGTTATCCTTCGTTACCCATTGTTACCGTTGTTACCTCTTGTAACCCTTTGCTATCCTTTGTTACCCCTTGTTACTCTTTGTTACCCCTTGTTACCCTTGTTACCTTTGTTACCCCTGGTTATCCTTTGTTACATCTGGTTACAATTTGTTACCCTTGTTACCCCTTGTTACCCTTGTTACCCCTTATTACCCTTTGTTACCCCTTGTTACCCCTGTTACTCTTGTTACCCGTTATTACGCCTTGTTACCCTTTGTTACCCCTTGTTACCCTTGTTACCCCTTGTTATCCTTGTTACCCTTTGTTACGCCTTGTTACCCTTTTTTACCCCTTGTTACCCTTGTTACCCCTTGTTAATCTTTTACCCTTTGTTTCCCCTTTGTTACCCTTTTTACCCCTTGTTACCCTTGTTACCCTTTGTTACCCATTGTTACCCTTGCTAGCCCTTGTTACCTTTTGTTACCCCTTGTTACCCTTGTTACTCCTTTTTATGCTTTGTTAGCCCTTGTTACCCTTGTTACTCTTGCTACCCCTTGTTTCCACTTGTTACCCTTTTTTACTCCCTGTTACCCCTTGTTACCCTTTTTACTCTTTGTTACCCCTTGTTATCCTTGTTACCCCTTGTTACCCTTGTTACTTGTGTTACTTCTTGTTACCCTTTGTTACCCTTTGTTACCTCTTGTTACCCATTGTTACCACTTGTTACCCTTTGTTACCCCTTGTCACCCTTGTTACTTTTGTTACCCCTGGTTATCCTTTGCTACCCCTTGTTACCCTTGTTACCCGTTGTTACCTTTTTTTACCCTTTGTTACCCTTTTTAGCCTTTGTTACCCCTTGTTACCCCTTGCTACCCTTTACTCCCATCTTGTTAACCTTGTTACCCCTTTTTACCCTTTGTTACCTTTTGTTACCCCTTGTTACCCTTGTTACCCCTTGTTACCTTTTGTTACCCCTTGTTACCCTTGTTACCCTTGTTACCCTTTGTTACCCCTTGTTACCCCTTGCTACCCTTTGCTCCCATCTTGTTACCCTTGTAACCCCTTGTTACCCTTTGTTACCTTTTTTTACCCCTTGTTACCCTTGTTACCCCTTGTTACCCTTTGTTACCCCTTGTGACCCCTTGTTACCCTTTGTTACCCCTTGTTAGCCTTGTTACCGCTTGTTTCCCAGTTACCCCTTGTTACTCTTTGTAACCCTTGGTTACCCCTTGTTACCTTTGTTACCTTTGTTGTCCTTGGTTATCCCTTGTTACCCCTTGTTACCCGTGTTACTCCCTTTTATCCTTTGTTACCCCTTGTTACTCTTGTTACCTCTTGTTACCCCTTGTTACCCTTGTTACCCGTTGTTAACTCTGGTTACCCCTTGTTACCGTTGTGACCCCTTGTTACCTCTTGTTACCCTTTGTTACCCCTTGTTACCCTTGTTACCTCTTGTTACCCCTTGTTACCATTTGTTACTCTTTGTTACGCCTTGTTACCCTTGTTACCCTTGTTACCCTTTGTTACCTTTTGTTACCCCTTGTTAGCCTTGTTACCCCATTTACCGTTTGACTTGGGTCTAACCGTTTAGACCTCGGTCAAATGTGAGGCTACTGACGGTGAACAACAAGTATAACAAAACAAACAGTGAAATTTCTTAGTCACATTAGGCTTCGAAAACAGCGTAGCAGTCTTATGTACTGATTAAAGATCTGTAAGGCATGGGTAAGGAGTCAATTACGTTGAGCATGGAATTGGCTAAAACGTAATGTTACGAGTTCGAATGTTTTGAGGATAATTATTCACCCACTATCAGCACGCAGCGATGTCGAATTAACTCAAGCAAGTTTAATACCAAACAAACATAGCCTTTACGGAGCTTTAAAACACACCATCCGCCAACACAAACTTGACTTGAACTTAAGGAAAACTTCACAGCCTCTGCCAATAATAACAAACTCTCACTTGAACTTCAGATATCTTACGGCTTCCGCCAAAAAAGATTGTAAAAAGATTGCTTCTGCTTTGGGTGCAATTTAAAGAATACGACATCTTATTCCTTTTAATGTATTAATTAATGTTTACGACAGTTTAATTCATTTTGATTGCTGTAATGTCGTATGGAGCAACTGCGGCATTGGTCTTTCCGATAAGCTGCAGAGGCTCCAAAATCGTGCAGCCCGTATTCTAATGTCCACTAATTCTGATTGTAATGTGGACGATTTGTTCCTGGCACTGGGTTGGCGTAAGCTTAAACACCAAAGACAAGTATCGACGGCTATTATGATGTATAAAACCGTACATGGGATGACTCCCGACTACCTAACATCTAAATTTGTACCTCGTGACGAAATAACTTCTTATCGATTAAGGAATACTGAAAATAAATTAGTCCTTCCACTGCCCCGTACCAATTATTTAAAGAAAAGTTTCTCCTATAGCGGAGCTAAGCTGTGGAACAGCCTAACCCATGATTTAAGATCTGCAGATTCTTTACATGATTTTAAACGCAATGCAAACTGTGTCGCAACAGTTTTGAATGAGATCATACATTAACACAGTTTTACACGGCATCCTTGAAAAGCAGCTTTTATTTGTAAATAGCTAGGTAGTTAAAATTTTATGAATATATTTTTAATCAGAGTTAGTTTAGTTAGGTATAATTTTAACCGTGTTTAAATAAAGTTATCTATCTATCTATCTATCTATCTAACTTGTAAACAAAGAACTTGAAAATCGACCTTCGTCACACTTGACTAAACACAGCAGTTCAGCTCGTGGGAAAAAAACTTAGTTCGTCAAAAGAACTCGCTTGGAACTTGTGTACCGTTTAACATAAGGTTCTAGAAAATACTAAACAGGCGAATAGTGGTAGCTTTTCGACATATTTTATGATTTCCGCCCGGGGGGCACTCCCATACATTACCTGTACGGGTATGTGCCGCCCAACGGGGTCGTGATTTTGAGGCTCCGGATTTAGAACGGGGTATCCATTTCAGAGGCGTTTTCTAGAACGGGGTATAAAAAATTGTGGATAACGGCTTTATCTTCCGCTTAAAATTGCCGTGCTGATTATGAAGAAGCATTTATTTTATGCATGAGTCGAACAAATAAAGAAATATGTTTTAAAAAAAGGGCTATTTCAATTTACAAACTTTCTAGAACGGATGTGTAAAAAATTGGCCCATTTCTAGAACGGGGTATCGGTTTTAGGGAATTTTTTTTAGAACGGGGGGGGCCAATTTGGAGTGCCGGGCGGCACATACCCAACCAAAAAATACCCAAGTGTCCCCCTCCCCCCTGGGGATTTCAGTAACGGATGAAAATCCGCTGACTCATGCTGAAATGTAAATATGCCCTAATTGATTATTCATGAATAATCCGAAAACGTAAAGAACCTTCGAGAAGGTCACGCAACGCATGAAAGCAATTTTACTACGTAAAAATCAACAAAGACAAAGTGTCTTTGTGCAGCCTTTTGTAACTTTAAATTCGTCATAAAACAGTTCGAAAGGAGGTCTCACTCGTGAAATGTTTTTCAACACTAGAAGAGAAATTTCGTGTCTCTGCGTGCCCACGTTATATCCTCTATTTATTCCTCGAGTAAATTAAAGACTAAACTCGCAGTGATCTCAAGATATCACGAAGTAGTCCGGTCTCATTTCGTAAAATAGCCGAAACAAGCCTAAAAGTCACGAACTTGCACGCCCAATCTTGTCCCGAAACTAGTGTATCATTTCATAACTATTTTTCATATTTCGAACTACCCTGGGTGGCAGTAGCGCAATCAGCTAATCCCTCAACTTAGAGTCTCCTCTGCTCTGACGGGTCGCACAGGTGAGTCGGTTTAAACCCCGGAAAAGCCAAAATAATAATTCTTTCTTCCTCGACAAAGTTAAAGAATAAATCAGAGACATCGAAGTGATCTCAAGATATCTCGAACTAATTCGGCTTTCACTTCGTCAAATAGCCGAATAAAACCGAAAACCTACAGTCTTTGCGTGCTCAATCTTGTCCAAAAAAGTCAACTTTGATACATTCCTGAGCGCCGCGAATCCTTTACTTCGCAGCTCCGCCAAAGTAATTAACCGTAATTGACCTAATAAACACCCCTACTGACCCGGACGTCGATAAAACCCGGAACATGCCGGAACACTCCGGATCATTCCGGAACATCCCGGAACATCCCAGAACATGAAAAAATAAAAATAATTTTCATGAAAAAAATAATAAAATAAATAAAATAAAATAATTTTATAACGTAAAATAACGAAAAACCTAAAGAGAGAGAAATAAAGAAAAAGAAACTCGTATCATCTCCGGGTCTGAGAATTCGAAAACAATATTTTGTAGCAAATAATGTGTGGGGCGAGGGTCCATGCAAATGACAGTAATGAGTGAAGGTTTGCTTCTAAATTCAAAATATATTAAAATGGGTCGCGAGGAGGAAGGTTTTCAAGCTTTCCTCACGCAGCCACCCTTCTAATCGTTTGCCATGCGGTTTAACGGTTATCCATTTTTCGGCTTTGCGACTGTAAAGGGGCTCGTCGCTGTGGACTTTAGTAGATAAGATTCACATTCGCCGTGAATCAGTTGCAGTGGCAGTGGTAGCGCAGCGGTAGTTTCTTACTGTTATCCGTTAGCCTGAATTGTATCCGTCTCCCGAGTCGCAAGTGAAGTTTGCGACTCGAGGAGATGGCTGAAATTCAAGCTAGATTTCCACCGCCAAGTTGAAGATTGCGATCGCCGCTGTCAAAGTAGTTTGGGTATCCTCTGACTTTAAACTGGTGAGAGTGAAGTTGGTGCTAATTCCAATGGTTTAATTTGCTAACGTGTGCGTGTGGAACTACAATTTTATGGGGGCGCTGTTGTGATTCCCGTGATCATGCAGATCCACACAGACTTCCTATGCCCGTTTCAGACCCCAGACAGGACACTGACACGACGGAACCAAATGCTCCGAGACGATGATATATTTAGCAAGGTGGAACAAAAAAACAAACAAACAAAGACGGATGGCTCCTTTCCTAGTTACCTTCGACCCGGACACGTAATAAACGAATACTGTAATATTCAGTGAATTTAACTGAAAAATAGTGTTTTTAAAAATAACAAGTCGCACAAGCAAACCTTTAAGTGCGTTCGATAAATTAGGCTTGGGCTCGAAATATAGGGGGGGGGGAACAGCGTTTCAGCACACAGAGGGGGGAAAATGCAACCTCATAGGGGATGCCCAAATTAAATCACAGCGGCGATCGCCATCCTCAACCAGGCGGGGAAAAAGAGGGGACTGTAAACTAGCTTGAATTTCAGCCGTCTCCACGAGTCGCAAACTCCTCTTGCGACTCCAGGAGACGTCTGAAATATCAGGCTGACTGTAAACAGTATAGAAACTACTACGAATGTGAGTATTGTCTACTAAAATCGAAAGACAGGAGCCCCTCAGCTATTCTTACGTTCACAGAGCCTATAGTCTGTAAGTAATTCATGTCAACCTCAAGAAGGCAAAGCACCTCAAGAAAGCACATGTCGGTTATATATAACTATTTGCTGGCTTGACATGAGTTACTTAATTACCGACTTGGCTTGACATGACATACTGCACCGACATTTCAGACCATCGCAGAACCGTAAATGGTTAACTGCCAAATGATTAACTAATGGCAAACAATTACAAGAGGTGGCTGTGTGAGTAAAGCTTGAAAACCCCCCCTCCTCGCGACCCATTTCAATATGTTTTGAATTTAGAAGCAAGCGTTCACTCATTACTGTCATTTGCATGGACCCTCACTCGCCCAACAAATTATTTGCGACAAAATATTGTTTTCTGATACTCGGAGATGAGTTTCGTTTTCTTAATCATTTCTTTATTTTTCGTGTTTTTTTTTTGGGTTATTTTATGTTATTTTGTTATTATTAATTTTAACAAAAAACAATGTTATTATTATCATTTTATTGATTGAATTTTTTTTTCATGAAAATTACTTTTATTTTTTCATGTTCGCGGATGTTCCGGCATGTTCCGGAATGTTCCAGAATGTTCCGTGTTCTGACTTTATGGGTCCAAACGAGGGCGTTTAATAGATATTAGGCGTTTAAAAGGGAGAGGTGCTTATTGCTAAACCTGTACCACTCAACAAAACTTATTTTTAAACTCTTGATATTTTTTCCTCTACATCTAAGCCGTCTAGAGATCAATATCGCTCTTCTCAAATCCTAACCCGTCGATGTCAGAATCCTCCCTCAGGTTATTGTGTTTCCATCCTTAGTCTATTAACATATTGAAAATAAAAACACTCAAACCCCCAGTCAATCAAGCAAGAAAATGAATGAATTGAATAATTTTCTCCTCTTTTGCTAATTCCTAGTCCATGATTTGGAGTAAATTCTCTTAGGGGGCGTCTAATAGACAGGGGGAAGAAATGGCGAGGAGGCCTAAAGGAAACTATAAAGCTTATGTTAATTAGGGCTCCTCAATTACAATTTTTCGAAGATGGCATAAAAATTACGGCAACGGATAGAAAATATTATCAGGAGGAAAATTAAGAGCCAGTCTCTGTAAGATCCTCATATCGAGTTTTGCCCACAGAATGGATTTCGCTCATAATTTTTCTGTAGACTTCTTTTAATAAGTATATAACAAATATGAAACTAGATTGGAGAAATTCGCTTCTGTAAATTTTTTTTAACGAATTTTCTTTCGGCGCCACACGAGGACCTGAAGGCCGGTTTACACGCTACGATTTGTCGGCCCGATCTGTCGGCCCGACAGTGTCGGAGCGCAAATCGTACGTGTATTTTGACACCCGATTTACGGCCGATTCGTGAAAACGAAAATCGGCCCGATTCAGAAAATCTGTTGCAGTGCAACAGATTTTTGTGTAGTCGGGCCGACACTTTCAAAGAAGCCGACATGTCGATCAAAATTTTGAGCAGAGAGCATGCGTATAAATCAGAAGCAATCAAAATGGCGGACAAGAAGACTCCGAAGAGGCCAAAGTCGCGCAGTTTCCAAGAGGAAGAAATCTCCCTTCTGATAAGTGAATGATTTAAATATCCGTGTCTATTTGACAAGGGGAGTAAAGATTACCATGACAAGAATAAAAGAGAGATTGCGAGAACGCTTCAGTTCGATGCCAATTTTTCACCCAAGCACATCGTGTTTTTCTTTTTCGTCTCTTTTTGTTTCTTAATAATGCTGCAGCAAGTAACAGCAATGACGTTGTTGCTGCTGCTAATGATGAATAAAGCGCCCATAAATTGTGATAGTCAGCCATTTTTTTCCTGAGAGCAACATTCAGTGCGCATGCTGATTAAAAACACCGCTTTAAGAAAGAACGAGGGCTGCAAAACATTCTTCAAGTCGGGCCTTTGGATCGGGTGTTAAAATACACGTACGATTTGCGCTCCGACACTGTCGGGCCGACAGATCGCGCCGACAAATCGTAGCGTGTAAACCGGCCTTGAGATGCTTGTGAAATATGCAAATTTTGTCAAAATTCAACCCATTGCTCCGGATAAAAGAGTGCGACCCAAAGCTTCCAATTTACCTAACATTTCTAAAATAAATATATACAAATAAAAGAAAATAAATACAAAAATAAATTAACGTGTACAGAATAAAAAAGAAAAAAAAAAAACAGATCCTGTCTAAGAAGATAGAACTATTTCGTATGGAACTGGTTGATGTAAAAGCTTATTTGCATTTTTTCACGTCTAGGGTTTAATTGTGCTCTAGTAATTCAATTAACATTCTGTGAGTGTATTAAAAGAAAAATAAGAGCCTGAATATCTGCCAGACTTGATGTTCTAACAGAACAGAAAAGAACATGTTATATAACATGTGTCCTGTCATATAACATCTGTCATGTTATGTTATATAACATGTCATGTTATGTTATATCAGATGTGTCATGTTATGTTATATAACAAGTGTCATGTTATGTTATATAACATATGTCATGTTATGTTATATAACATATATCATGTTATGTTATATAACATATGTTCTTTTATGTTATACAACATATGTTATCTTATGTTATATAAAATAAAATATGTTATGTTATATGAAATAAAATA
>CALNXK010001017.1:0-10370 GCA_942486035.1 Porites lobata | reverse complement strand
ATTGAAGTCTACGGATCTGTATAGATCCACGGTCCCTAAACCTAGCATTAAAGCAGGGACACTACCACCTTTTAGTGCTCGAGACATCCTTCCAGACGCTAGAGCAAAAGTCTTCAGTACAGTCGACCTCAGCCATGGTTACTGGCACTGGCATCTTGCAAGAAGATTCTGGGTCTACTCACCACCTTCCCCAATTTATTTTGATGATGGGTGGACACGCTTCTCTTGACTCTCTGTGAGTTCGAGACCTTTCAAAACCGACTTCTACAGGCAATGCATAGCTGATGACATGATAATTCATGGAGTTGGAGACACTCCTGATGAGGCTACCAGAGATCATGAAAAGAACCTACGTCACTGTTAAAACATTGCAAAAGAAAAGTCCATGGCCCAACAAGGAGAAAGTGGTTCTGAGAGCGCAACAAGAACTTAATGGGACATCAACTGACTACGCGAGGTTTGATAGAAAGCAATCCTCAAGTTGAAACTGCAAAGACCAAGGAAGCAATTAACAGACCAATGGGACTCTAAACTATCTGTCGAAATTCCTCATAAAGCTTTTTCGTGTCTTGAGCCACTCAGAAGGTTACTCAGAAAGATGTCGAATTTTGCTAAGGCAAGGTTGAAGACAAAGTATCTACTAAGGAAACACCTAATCGAAAAACAGTGATAACAGTGCTATATTTATATTAACTGATCAACTTATTACAACATCACAAAAACAATGCCGGAAGAAGGCTGAATAAAATCAGCTGAAGAGCGAAAACGAAACTGATAAATTCAGTTTTTAAAGTTCATATGTTAAACTAAATAACTCAAAATTAAATGTCATGTCACAAGAATTTAGCAAACCCACAAAGAAAGCTGCGTAAAAGAATTGAGTTTCCTTTGCTCAGGGATTCCTAAAATGTCAAAACTAAAAAATACGAATGGTAGGTATCTGAACAGGCGAAAGATCCAATTATTCAGTGACTAAGCTTGTATAATTATCCAGAAACAAATTATCCTTTAAAAAGTAAACATTGAAGTAAATGTATAATTTAAGGCAACTAAAAAACTCAATGCAAATTCAAAATAAAATTACGGCTAACATAACTTCAAAGGGAATATTTAAAAGCTAGATGTGAAACTCGAATCAAATAAAGAATACATGGGAAATATCTCTCACAGTCGTTATAAGATATGAGAGACCCCACCTTTTCAAGACGGCAAGAAAGAGATCTGACATTTCGGTGACAAACTCTGAGATAGCCTCGAGAAAACAGACGATTTTTGCGACGCCGCGAGTGGTTTCCTCAGCGAAATAAGCGTTCAAGAAATGAGCGCAAAAATTATATACCGATAACGCGTCACCACCCAGATCTGGTAGTGCTTTCTTGGTTGTGCTGCCTGGGAAATCTGCTTCAAAGGATCAGAAGCGAAGCACTATCCAAATATTGGTAGTGACGCGTCGTCAGTATGGAATTTTTTGTCATTTCGGCGCCGCAAAATGTCGTCTGTTTTCGTTAACTTTGGAGACCCTTCGATTTTATCGAGAAGGTGGATGCAGGCTGTTTGTGATCGTAGAATTTTCATTTGCAAAGACACCACCCTCCAGGAGAGAAGGGTTTTTTAAGAACAATAAGTTCGATATTAAATGCTGCACAATGATTAAGCCGTATTAGTTAACTGGGCTAACGTACCTTTATCCCGTTATGGCGGCGTCCATGAAATGGGATGCAAAGTATAAAAGATAGCCGTTTTCATATTTCACCCATAGTTGCATAGAAATTTCACCCATCGCTATTAAAGCTAAGCGTCAACTGGCAATTTACGGTAGGCAAACCGTTGTCTACTGTAACTGTGAATAACGACCAGAAGGTTTGCTTTGGCTGTGACAAACAATACATTTAGCAAATGAACGTTAAGACCCGCAGAATAACAGGCCTACCTCTCGGTCTTACCTGTTTATCAAAAGTACCAAGAAAACATGTACGATCATCTTTACGAGCATGATCTTCTAACAAAATATAGGTCTGGTTTTCGCTTTCATTCCCAATTCTGTTCTTTCTCTGTAATCCGCCCTGTCTGTCTTCGTTGGCTCGTTTTCCTGATTTTGTTGACACATTTCTCTGACCACGTCCCCAAACATTCAGCCAGGAAGACGTACTACTGTGTTTGCTTTTGGAAAGAAATTTTAGTTGTTCAATCGTTGTTTCACCTGCAAACCAAATCGTTGTTTGCGGAAACCCCGCCATCTTCCCTCCGCGTCTTATCTCAAAAATTTCCGCCAATATTTTTGCTATAGAAACAGCTCTAATCTGATTGGTTCTGTTGGGTTTTTTTTTTGTTTTTAGCCAGTAAGAAAGCATTTGTAATTTGCACTCGTGTTACAAGTTTGTACTGTGCTACAAAAGAGCTGCACCTTTCTCAGCCAATCAGAACTGAGTAATTTTTTCGTGTATATTATTAAAAATTAAAATAGATAGAGATTTGTTAACGCAATTGTTCGGCGTTTTCCATTAGATTTATTTGCATTTAGAAACGGCGTTCATGGAAAGAAGTTTTAACTTATTGAAAAACAACAAAGTAAAGTGCTCGATTCACGCTTTGCTGTTTTTTTTTTTCTTGTATTTGAGCGAAAGGATAAGAAAAGGAGAGAAACACATTCTTGCATCTACTGAGTGTTGCTCAAAGTGCTTATTAAATAAAAACATTCAATGAACTTCTGCTAATCAATGATGAAACACGTAATTTTCAGAATATTCTACCCGCCTCCATCTATTGTAAAAGGTACTTATGAATAGATTTTAAAAAAACTGGTGGTCGAAAAATGATTTTTTTTTTATTTATTTGACACAAATTAATCTCGTGTGTTTTTCTGCAGGGGTTTGAGGGTAACGAGCTTAAGAAGCTCCTCGCAAGGGCCTTTTGTTTATTTCCCATTACTCACCAAAAGAATTCGAAGACCTCTTGTTCGGGAACGCTGAGTAACAAGAGTGGATCAATTATTCTTACTTGTCTAATTTTCACTGTTTTTTTTTTTAACATATTTTAAGACATTTCGACAATGCTTGCTGCGGTTTGAACATAAGGCATAATAATTTCCAAAATAACATTATCGATTTTTCGCTATATTACAAAAAAAAAGAAAGAAAGAAAACGGTAGCAGAAAAAATCTTTAAAAAATCCTTTTTTAAGACTTATTCTAGCAGTCTTATGCGTGTTATGTCTATAGGTAAAAACAGTTTTTGATCTGTCCTATTATTAAAAGATATTCTTGCTAGATTTTAATGAGAAACTACCGGAGAAAAAAAAAAGCCATTAACGTAGAGGTAGGTTAGGGCTTTAGATTCTGGAATTGACGACTTATAAAGGAGTTCTTAGTATCCTTCGGTTGTTTTGAATTTCAACCTAGTGACAATGCTCACGAAACTAGTTTTTTTCTTATGCTTTTCCAGCAGCTATTGGACGTGGTTGTTTCAAACCCTTGTTAGAATAAAGACAACTTGAGGGCAGCTTGTTTTGTAACGACGAATTTTGAAAGTTAATCTGTTGAAAATACAATGCAGAGACAAAATGCTGCATTTGATGATGTTGATGATGATGATGAGATGAATATTATGAGGATACTTATTATATTTTAAGAAAAGGCCCATATTTTTAATGGTCCATGCATTGGGCATTCTCTAACGACGTACATGTAAGTTGTTGGAAAAATATCTCATACAGCTCAAGGAGACTGACTGTATCTTTCCGGGTCATCACCCCCAGAATTGTGCATTGAATACGCCTTCACTAACAACGATATAGGAAAATCGATAACCATAACTTTTTAGAAAAAGACAAAAAGTTATTGTCAGTGTTTATCGGAGTTCTCATGGTGAAAATGAAATCATTACCTATTTTTTTTGTAGTCATATTTCTCGGTCCTGGTTTTTTTCCCCGATTCGTCCCGCACCTGAAAGAGTGAAGGGATTCTTCTAGGCAAATTCATCATTTGAACTTCGTGGTCTTCCACCCTCGGAGCCAAAAAAAGTGCTTAAACTGCATCGCACCAGAGATCAAATCCTGCATTCAAAGCAACAAAACCCCAGGAAATTTCTGAGGAAAGAGGTCAACTGCACCTCCCAACGTGAAAACCAGCGGCAGAATAAGATTTGCTGCACAGAATAGTCTACCCGCTAGAAAGAAAAGAATCAGACCAATGACATTTTGCATTATGAGTTAAAAGTCGCTCAGTCCTGCAGAACCCACCGTTTTTTACCATGTTAACTCTGGTCGGTAAATCACTATCCTTGAAAATTCAACATCCTGAAAACAACGCGATAAAACTGATATCAGGAATTCATCAAGGGTCAATTCCTATAAGAAACAACAAGCACCGGAAATAAACTCTAAATGTGAGTCGAACATCAATGATCAGTAAGATTTGCTCGGTTTGAAAAGTTTGGAATCCTCCACAATTTAATTTAACCGCTATGAAGAGAATAATCAGAACATGACACGGCACTACCTTTGCCACGCATTGATTTTTTTTTCCTCGAAGGTGACAAAGGGTCAGAAAGTGTAACGAGATATTGAATGTGCACTTATTCATTGCTGCCTGGATCGGGAATCTCAATAAATACGAGCGTACATCCAGGCGTACATGTAAGCTTTTGTGTTACAAATGCAGCTTTCAAAACTACGGAATACCAGGCCATGTTCACTGACTTTTAATTCAAAAATAACAAAATTTGCAACGCCTTGTAACACAAACAGTTCTAGCTTAAGGACTACACAACCTCCGACAGCTCTAAACAAAGGGAGTAAGAGCATAGTTCCTTCCATCACTAAACTTCGGGGTGGAAGCAGAATCATTTGAATCTTGTTATTCATGATTCCTGCCGTTTTTTGCCTCAATGATTCATGATTGCTACAAGAATTTTTTCCATATTCACTATAGAGTTTTTTTTCAACCACAGTCTTTGAGCGCATATTCAGGATACTTATTAGTATTAAGTATAAGTTATTGCAGGTAAGTCTTTTTATTCATTTCATTTAAGAAAAGTAAGGTTCAGCCTATTTAGCGTTCGCAGATCTCAGTAATATATTTCATACAAAAAGTCTCTTATATTTTCAACGGTCGCCTGTAGCGCGATACCGACGTGTCACCATGGTATGTAAATTACATTACACCCTTGTACTGTCGCAATTTGTAATAATCATCGCACTTTGTAATACCTGTCGAAATTTGTAATAAATCCATCGCACTTTGTAATACCTGTCGCAAATTGTAATAAACCGTGTCGCACTTTGTAATAAAAAGCTGTCGCAATTTGTAATAACAGTCCATCGCACTTTGTAATAAACTAAGCTGTCGCAATTTGCAATAATTCCATCGCACTTTGTAAGAATTTTTTTAAGAGTGATTCAACGTACTTCGTCAACATTAATATAATGCCAAACTATGCATGGTACTACATTAACAATGATGATGACGTATGCTAGCACGTAACATCTCCGCTCGTTCAAACCATTAAACTTTATTCACAGTCCTAAACATTTTTTGCCCCCGCAGGGATTTCGCCCAGAGGCGAAATCACGAGGAGGCACCCTAGTAACTCGCGCGTATATTAAGGACAGTACTTACAGTTCAAATATACAGTCAGTATACTAGAAAAAATCTCGATTTGCTCGAACTGGAGCCGCGAGGAATCGATAGGTAATGATGACGTTTCTATTGTTTGCGCCCGCAAGTACGAAATGGTTAGGATGACATAAAGACAGAAAATCCCGAAGGGACCGCTCAGGTAGATTTTGTGACATTTATTGTGCAGTCATACTTCGATACTCTTTTGCGTTACGCAGTGACATTCTGTGGAGCAGTTGTTTTGAAAGTTATGGACCAAAAAGACACTCGTTAAGCGCAGGGAGGTTATACGGTGCGTTTAACTGTGTATATAAAACACTTGGAGAGTTTGCCAGACACGAGTTCAAAAATCTCTGATTCATATTGGAAACCTTGCCAGACACTCTTTTCTCTCTGACCGGAATAAGACTCAGCCCCAAACAAGCAAGACAAGCGAACAACGGCTAGCTTATAACTAGCAGATTGATGGACATTTACAGAAATTCGCCGACCATCAAATTCTGCGCTGACTTATTCCCTGCTCATAGATGTTCTTCCGTTGTTAAGTTTCAAATAAGACTAGAATGCGCTAGCGTGAATCGATCAAACGTTCTTTTAATTTCTAAGGCTTCCTTTCCGGCAAATAAAATGAACTGAATGTAAAAAGTGAAAGAGACATAGCGAAATATTCAACTTCTAATTAAATGTTTTCTTATGGTTTAGAATAAACTATTCTCGAAAGTGAGATTCCCTGTATTTATCTCACCTATTGTATGGGCTATGTGTGAAAATCTTCATTATGAATCGGTATATTTCAAAGAGCTACACAACCAGCAAGAATACTATTGACCGACAATATAAAGAACGGGGGCAGCTGCAGTGTCAACTATTACTAGTATAAAAAATTAATGTTGATTAGTTATCTGACTTACGAAATGCTGTATCCTTAAACCTTGCTATTGTACTAGGTGGTTTGCATGCAATGGTTACCCGGCGGGTGTACTTCGACCTTACATGAACCATAAGGGATGTGCCTCTGGACAGAGCATTGCCAGAGTACAGGATCTAAACAGAGCTAGACACACTAGACACAAACGAGCCATTATTAAAAAGCATTTAATTTCCGCAAATCGTAACATCCATCCTACATCATTCGAATAAGGACACCAGGAAAGTTCAAGCTTTCCTTTCTAGATCTTATAACATGTCGACACAACACCTTCCTTGTCTAACGTGCAATCTTAAAGAAATAATGGTGGCTTAGCTTCCATATTTTGGCCAACTTAATCAAGCAAGGCCTGGAAAGATTGAATTGTTTACTGTAAATAAACAAAAACGTCACCAGTGGCAAACCTTCGAACCACAACAGAAACATAAACACAAAATCCAATTAGTCGCTGGCGAATACCTTCGTATGTACCTGTTTTTATAAAACTCACTTGGGGTCTAACACTGAGCCGGCTGGCCATTTGGTCCATTATTCTCTCTTGATTTGGTCCCATATAGGAACAAAAGGATTCCATCTTAAAACAATTTTTTCTATATGGAGCCCTCTAAAGCAAATACCGTGGGGATAGTCAAAAATTCTTCCTCCCGCGTATATACAACTTGTAAGGACTTGCAGTTCTTCCGTGCGTGTTAAGGATTACTTTTCTTCCACAAAATGGAAAGGATGGAATAAACAATCCATTACTATTTGAGTTACCTTATCTAGGGATCAAACCAAAGACACAAGGCCAACAAGGTAACTAATGATACTCTATTAAAGGATCGAGATCCTCAAAAACCATACACTATCAGGCGGTACTTACCTAGCTAACCCATCCATATATGGGATTATCCTCCCCCCGAAGACGTCACGTATCACGTGGCAAGCAAACATGGATTTGGACGACGAATGCCAGATTATTCATGAATTTTCTGTTGTTAAATGTCGCTTTTGTTATTTGAATATTTTTGAATTTAAACATGATTCATATCTTGTTGGTGATTTGTCACAGGAAGTTCCATGTCTTTCATGAAAGCAATTCTAGTTGGTCACGTGATTAATCAAGGCAGAAAAATTTATAGCGGAAGATATCCATGTTTGACTACACAAAATGTCACGGAGATGTTACGTGCTATATACCAGACGTCATCATCTTTGTTTATGAAGTACCATGCATATTTTTGGAATTATATTAATGTTGACGAAGTAAGTTGAGTCACTATCAAAAAATTATTACAAAGTGCGATGGAATTATTACAAATTGCGACAGCTTAGTTTATTACAAAGTGCGATGGACAGTTGTTACAAATTGCGACAGCTTTTTTATTACAAAGTACGACACGTTTTATTACAAATTGCGGCGGGTATTACAAAGTGCGATGGATTTATTACAAATTGCGACAGGTATTACAAAGTGCAATGATTATTACAAATTGCGACAGTACCCACCCTTCCCTCGTAACGTGAGTTTGGGCCGCCTGTGGTTAAACTACGCTACGACTGGCCAGTGGAAGGTATCCCCTCCAGAAGCCTTTACGGTTGATCACTCTATGATTTGCAAACTAGGAAGTTTTATAACTCAATGCCACAACGAGCGAAGAGATCTCGAAGCTGAATTTCAGAGTACGGTGTACAGCCTTGTCGAGATCGAGCCAGTCCTTAAAGACATCTACGGCGAACAATTAAACAGAGGATCTAATAAAGCTCAAGATGCGAGGTTAGATATCCACGCACGTGGGTTCTGGGAGCGCCATCGATCGACATTCTTCGATGTGACGGTCTGTCACCCTAATGCTGTATCGTATAGGGACCTAGAGCCACAACAAACTTATCGTATCCATGAGAACAAAAAAAGTGTCTCTACTCAAGGAGAGTTCTTGACATCGAGAATGGAACATTTACACCTTTGGTCTTCACCACAACTGGCGGAATGCGAAAGGAGTGCTAGATTTATTATAGCCGTTTAGCACAGCTAATTGCAATCAAAAAGGAGGAGCAGTATGCCAAAACCATCTCATGGATCAGAAACAGAACCTCAATGGCACTCTTGAGATCTGCGTTGGTTTGTCTTAGATGCTCTAGGACAAGAGGAGTGCCATGTGACATAGAGAATGTACGTTGATATTGACGTCGAAGTTGTTGAAGGAGCCATGCAATAGGACTATTGATGTGTTTCCTTACTTTTAAATGGCAAATATTCGTCAATAACGCATTGGGAGCGCCAATTATTTTTCCTCTTTTTAGCGATTTTCTTATTAAGAATGCAATTGACCTTGAAAATAGTTTCTTTTTTTTTGATCGAAATGGATTGTTTTAATTAAAATGAAATGTTTTAAATTCAAATATATATATATTTTTAATTAAAAGAATTTTTTCTAATCAAAACTAAGTGTTTTTAAACGAAAGGAATTGTAAATAGTGTTTTGAGGGAATAGTTTTTTTAAGTGAAATAACAGTAAATAGGATTTTAATCGTTAGCATTATTGTTATCAATAAAATATGTTCATTATGATCAAATTTTGAAAAAATATATTTTCCTTCGAATACGTTTGCGTTTGAAATTAGTTTCTTTCAGCGATTTTATGATTGAAATGTTTTTAATTGAAATGAATTTTTTTATCGAAATGAACTTTTAATCAAAACAAAGTGTTTTTTGATCGAAATGAATTGTAAATAGCGCTTTGACTAAATAAATTACTATTATTACTACCATTATCATTAATATATAGATTTAGCCAGGGCTAAAAGAGAAGCTCTCGATAATATTTATAGGTTGTTCAAACAAAATATAAAATCAAGCGATGCTAAGCGGCGAAGGCAACTCCAGAGAACGGTGAAAAACGACAATAGGTCTAATTAGCAAAAAAGCAACTTTGCACGTGCAGTACATTTTTTTTGTACGACTACAACGTGAAACTTCCAGAAACTTCTTAGTTACACGTTTTATGAAGGAAATGTCGTACGTTTTCTCGTTCCCTTTTTTTTTACTGCCGCTAATTTTCACCTTACATTGGTGCCGGTGGCCGCTAGCATGTCTCATTTTGTCACCGCTGCTACAAAATTTTCATGTTGTTCTTCCAACAAAAACATGTCTCTTTTGTTTTTTATCTCTCGCTCTAGATTTCTGTCGCCCTTTTTCTCGTTGAGCTCTGGCCTGCCGAATACTTTCTTTTTTTCTCTGTCTTTCTCTTGCTCTATATTCCAAATTTGTGGACATGACAATTACTCCAAGCTCAATACTTGAGAAAACACGGATACCGAGACATATTGTCGCTTTCCGTTTTCGTCTTCATTGACTCTTTAGTTGTCTCTGCTTTACAAGACGCGGTTGGCTATGCGATTTCCCGTCAAAATAACCTCGAGTTGCATTTGGGTTGCCATACCTGTTGATTGAGTTAATCTACATTGGTATGCCTGTGGTGAGGACGGACGGTCGGGCGGTCGGTCGGTGTACGGTCACGTGATTACCAAATTATCTCGGATGGTTAGTTTACCACATTTTCTTACCCATGCTGCTCCGCTGCTGCGGGCGAGAACACCGCTATTATTATTATTATTATTATTATTATTATTGTTGTTTTTGTTATTATTATTATTAACGGGCAACAAAAATGTGCGAGTTGTTTAGCAAAATTATGCTGCAAAACGTGCTGGAAAGTGAAGTAGCGCGGTTTATCACCCATTTTCAAGCCTGTCTTCCAACAAGTTACTTGCGTTAATACTAAATTTTGATTGGATAATTTTACACGGGAATCACTCCACACACGGCACATAGGTCACTTGACAATG
>CALNXK010001016.1:0-10580 GCA_942486035.1 Porites lobata | reverse complement strand
GGTTGGTAACGGAGTTTGCCTGTCTTAAGGTCGACGCCTCGCCCTTTGCTTGTGACCTGTCTTCATTGTTTTTTTTATTTTTTTTTCTTTTCGGAACACTGTAGCTTATAGAAAACACTAGAAATGGCTAAATAAACAACTTTTCACTGCATTTTTGTTGCATTATATATTGAAAATGCCCGGCAGAAAAACCAGAGATGGCATTTTCTGAGACCCCAATTTAAAATTTTCTGGGGAGCATGCAGACCCCCTAGTTTGGGAAAAATTTATTCTCGTGCGTATATCTTCAAAATCCCACGCCACGCCCCTGACTACTCCATAGATTATTCCATGGATCTCCAGGGGAGTTTCATGAAATTCACAGGAATTATACATTTAAATATCCAGTGAATCAAATGAATACATAACTGATTTGGGTCCACTGCAATTTATTTAATCACTAAAAGGACTGCATAAAATCTCCTTTTTTAAGACAGTCAAAAGTTAAGATACTTTTTATGGAAGATTTGACATACTGTAGCTTAACAAATTAATGTTTACTTGTGACTATATACATTGCAGTTTACAATACAGCAATCATATTGAAGTACCTTTAAATGAAAAATCTAGATTTAATATAAAGCAAGGAATCTTGGCCTGGTGTTTAAGAAAAGTAACGGGCGAACAGATGCATAATTCAGAGAAAAAATAAGCTAATACTTGAATGCATAAACCGTCAGTATGTAAAACTTAAGCATGGCTTTATTTAATGCGACGAAAAGGGAAGTGCTACTTATTTCCCTCGATCAGACCCACTACGGTATTTAGTTATAGCAAAGTCCTACCTAATTTTGGGGAAAAAAACGGCGTCAGCCACAATTATAATTTATCAGTCTCTTTGTATAGTTTTTTACTTTGCAGGCATGACAATTCTAAACATGATATTTCTTCTTAATACATCGAAACAGTCCATCGAAGTACAGTCTTCGATTTCTAATTCTGCCAGAATTAGTAATTATTCCAAAGGATTCCGAAGGCAATTTTGCAGGAAAAGACCACATTCATATCTGTGTAAACAAAAAGATGGAAAACTACATATTAAAAACCGATAAATAGCAGAGGAAAAGTCACCCTTCTAAATCTAGCAGACAATCGAGCGGACGAATGCAGTTGAGCATTTAACCAAACAGGAGTTGTCTACATATTAAGTATTAAGCTTACCTTCCTCAATGTGCGATTCAGCTGAGTCATTGTTTAATCGAAGTCGATTTGAAAGAAGCCAAATGTAAGGCAACCCTCACAAGTGATATTTTGCGTTGAAAACAACATCTTTTCGGATGCATTCATTGCAAAGACAATCCGTTTATCCAACACGGTCGTACTACACAAAAGTCCGTCAAAAGATTCAAACCAAGAAAACTGATCTTCTACGCATTTATTGGTTCAAAAAACCCACGTGATCGCGTAAGTCACTATGGGAGAGGCCTGAAGCCAGTTCAAGCACCAAACGTGGTGTCAAATCACGGCACCATCGTGGAGATGTCTGTCTTTAAGGGCTTTAAATTGTGGTCCCCCTTCAGAGTCAATTGTAGTATCCTCCGACGCTGTCGAAGAGTAAAGAAGTGAGACGAAAATATTGCATTGTTCTCCCTGGTGAGGAAACCTTTGAAAAAAAAGGCAGCAGGTTTATTCATAGCCCAGCCACACAGCCGTTTTTAGTGTCGTCACGCAACTCTCCACCCCACTAAAAACGGCTGTGTAGCAGACCAGCCTATCCATGAATGCGGCAAAAAAATCTAATATTCCTTGTGTAGGTTTGCCGAAATACTTCATGCAAAGCAATTTCAGCAATCAGGTTGGACTCGAGTAATAGGAAAATCTTAGCTCAAACCAAAGACACTTTGATGCCGAGAAGAGTTATGTGCCTAGTGGATCATTTTCTACTGACTATTTAAGTGCGGGACCCGTAGATCGTCTTGTATTTGCCATTCAGACCGGATTCTGACTAAACCGATTACGGCTATTAAAGCACCGACTGAAAACGGTTAGCTTCTAATTAGGTTTATGGTTGTTGTTATATGACTAAAATCAAACTCCACCTAGCAGCGAGTTACTGCTCCGTAATAGAGTGGTTAGACTACGAACTATGTATTCTACGCTCCGGGATCGGATCTCAATCTTGCCACATCGAATTTTTCTTCTTTTCAAAATTTGCCACTGAAATTTTTCCTTAACAATGGAACAGCGGTTGAAGAGACTTACACTTTCATGGAAATTAGTTGATCAGAAATTTCAAGAGACTTGAAATTTCATATAAATTTCAAGTAGAGACTTTATCCCGTATGTGACATAGCAAATACACGTTAAAGGGACTGGTTCACGATAATGCGCATGCGCGCCGTTTGGCTCTTCAGAATACATTTGTTGGGTAAACACTAAATTCGAAATCGCCATTTACCGGTACAATCACTGAAAAATCCTTCGTTTTATTCGGACATCCGTCGCTTTGGCTGGTCTAGTTATACTTCGGTAGTGGTGATTAACGTGTGGTTGTGTCGTTTGACTTGGTTACGTTTTAAGAAGACGCAAAAAATAATGTTTTGATCATGGAGGTTCAGAAGAGCATCGTGGCCGTCCGGCAACAGGACGTTCTCAAGAGTCTTAGGAGAAAGAGAAGCTTAGCCTATCGATCTGGTATGGTTCTAGGAGTAGTGTGTGGCTTACGAAAAGAATACACGACACTTGGAAAGTGGTTAAAGGCATGAGTTCGTTCAACTTTGATTTGATTTTTGACTCCGACCTGTAGTTATACCGCAACAGGCCGCGTGATCTTCACCGATCTGGTACAATTTGAAATGTTCCTTGTATCTTTTGATTTACGATCGTATATGTTTAAGAACTGATGTTTTAAAATAAATTATTGCCTGAATATTCTGTTTATAATATAGTTTCTTTTATGTGTGCTACTCGATAACATTTGTTTTGCGGAACACTGACCCGATGTAACGCGAATGAATTTGTTCATTTGCTGATAAGCATTTGAAATTTATCCTCAACTAAGGATAATCTTTATACTCATACGTTGTGTGTTTTTGTCACCGGTCAGGCGGTATTTGTAAGTATTTCAGGGTTTAAATAAGGCGAACTGAGAGAACAGTAATATATAGATTTAGCCAGGGCTAAAAAGCGAGGCTCCCATTAGTAAATTTATAATTTAAATTAAACAATAAACTTGTATTCGAATTCCACAATTCAGTTAACTTTAGAGCACTTTTTTATGTGACTTTTTGAGGGAAAGGCTACCTGATTTTAGAGAAAAAATAATTTGCAAACAGCCCAAGAGTGAACCAAATCTTACATCGAGTTGATAGCCTCATATGTACACTCAAAAACTGGTAATCATCTTTTATCACATTTAAGAGTTGTAATGGCTATTGATCACCGTAGATCAATTAGGGGCTTAGAAAAAATCAGGCCAACGTTTTGGCGTTCGACAAGTTTACTTTGCAAAATCTTGCCAACAAATCTGGGTGCGTAAACCAACCTTTATACCATGGACAGAAAGCAGTATTTCACAATACAAATTGCTGTCATTCAATATTCATAAACTGTTAAAAAATTTTCCAAAATCACCTATACGGCCATCCGGTTCTCACTTTTGTAGTGCGAGCTGTAGCGAGTGTTTGAATGAACATTAACAGAGTTACGCTCCAAGATAATAAAGAATTTATCATGTTTATTTTTTATTTGATGGTTTAACGCGCGGCATTTTGAGAACTCCTGCAAGCGATGTTCACTGAACGACTGAAAACAATCGGCATAGCGATTAAAATTGCAAGAGAGACTACCAACAATCAATAAAAGAAATATAATTCGGTGAAACATAAACAGAGACAACAATTTTCATTCAGGAAGACAAGTATTAAAGTGTCCCTAAATATCCTGAGTCTTCAAGCTTCAATCTTAAGTTTGCTGAAGTTTATGTTTTAAGCCAGCTTCCCGGTGTTTGTTTTTTCAAAGACGAACTCGAGGTAAGAAAATCGCTCAAAGCTTTTTTCCGGCTAGAATTATAACTAAAGATTCTTTTGGAACATTTTCTTTCTATTTGCGGTGAGAAACTGTCTAAAGGTTTTTAAAGTTCTGTAAGATTATATCAAACCAGATACTCGGTGAGATCGTTGTCTCAAAACTTACAAACGCGCATAAACTAAATTCCCGCATAAACTACGCTCCACTTCATTAAATTAGATACAAAAAACAAACATGAAATACAATAATTTTTCTGGCTTACCATTCGAGATGCAGCCCCTGAAAGTTATCAGGTAAAGCCAGTATCGCTTCAGACTTTGCAATCCTCTTACGCATCAAGCAAGGTGAAAACGAAAACGATGCCATCCGAAATCGGATTTCGACTTTGACAAGCGACGTTTTCTCAACCAAAACCCAATAAACAAACTAGCTATGAGTAACAGAAGACTCCTGATAGCAGCTGAATTTCATTTTGTACATCCAGTGGAAAAAGACAGTTAAAAAACATCACAAGTTGACACAAAACTCTGTAAGCTTCAGCTATTAAAGTAAACAAGATTCAAGATGCTGCATAAATTTTGCGCATGAACTCACATGTCAAATTTTGACCAATCAGAGCATAAAAATTGACGTAGAGCGTGACCAACGCGTGACCATTGTGAGAAAAAACAAAAGCAACTGTCTTCCCTGCCTGTAACAGCTGGCTGAATTTTCACGTCCGAGGTCAGTTTGCAATCAAAATTTTAATTGTGCAGCACATAAACACAACATATTTCATATGAATTAAGAAAAAAAATTGAACTTGAGCCTGCGATCACTTGAAAACTAGTTTACTTGTCAGCGGATAACTTCAAAAAATACTTGACCTCGACGGGTCGACACCTGAGCCCGCGATACGGTCAAGGATACTGGTCAGCGGGTACTCTGTTTTGACAGCTGTCAATTGATCAAACATTGATGTCCAATATGTGTGCATTATCAGTTTTCCTGTGCTCCCAAACTAGTAAAAGTATGAGATTGAACGTTGTTCGCGATCTAGTAAAAAACAGTTAACTGGTCAGCGGACAGCTTCCAAATAAATCACGTCACCTTGATGAGTTGACACATGAGCCCGCGATATGGTCATGGGATACTGGTCAGTGGCTATCCTGTTTGGACAGCTGTCAATTGACCATATTGTTAATGTCCTATATTAAAGATGGGGCTTGCCAAGACACGCCTGAGACACCCCTCCCTTCCTTTTGATAGTCTCCCCCTACCCCACCCATACAATCTGTAGACGCGTACGTACGTACGCTCGGTCAATCACGTGACAACCAAACGAAAAGAGGTTGACCATATTCCATGGGTATGGGGGTTTGTCCCACGCGCTTCGCGCGCGCGGGGAGCCCCGCTAATAAGATGTTTGTTGACAAATTTTGTTTGCCGATCGGTGACTGCTTTGTTAGCGTGGGTACGACCTCGTAAAAATACACGTTGGTAAATGTTTGTTTCAAAGCAGGACAGGGCTGTAAATCTTATTCTTATCGGCTGCAACATATAACTGAGGAGAAGCAAAGAATAAACTTGAATTATGGGGATAAATCAAATCAAACCAAATGCCCGGAAATACTCTCGCGTCGCGAACAATTAATTTGAATTTTGTAAATTTACTTGCGTGCATCTAACTCGCTTCCGATTGGTTGAAAAACAATCAGCTACTGTCAGAACTCACACATGCGCATTACCGTGAACCAGTCCCTTTAATGTACGGGTCCTGTACAAATAGCGGCACTGTGTCATATTTTACATGCAACACTGATTTTAAAAGGTAAATGGCAGACAGCCCTACTAAAAAACAATTTTCTATATGTATTTTTTTAACAGGATCATCTTTTTTATTAAGCACAAAAACATTCCTTTTTGCTTCAAATCAATAACTTTTGTTCGGGACCGTGCGAAGCCTGGGTCCCAACAAAGACAAATTCAAGATAGCGACGTGAAGCCACTACGGCAATTATAACGGCATTGAAGAGGCGTGAAAACATCAGGAATTGAAATTTCAAACCGATAAATGAAATGAACACAAGTTAAATTATTCATACAGTAATATTTCAGCTCAGTAGACACCATGTCACTTAGAGCAGGGGCTCTCTGTATATCGATTATCGTGCTAATTATCAATCTCTTTAGTAACAACTAAGTTTCTAAATGCCCTTTTTAAGAACTTTGCTTCGGTAACTTTAACTTACCTTCATTAAGAAGTTTGAAGCGACACCTTTCTTGTTTGGTGGGAGTGTTTTAATGTCAAAGAAGAGACATCAAATGCACTTGAACGTGGTTGAACTGGTGTTGTTTGATGATAACATGATGTGTTATTGTAACTTTCCACTTTTCAATGAACAGAATTCCTCGCTGTTTATTATTGTCTGCCACGAAGGTTAGCATTTTGTCTTGACAATTCACGAAATAGAAATCGCCTTACTGAGAATAGGGTAACCTCGGAGCGGAGAAGTGATACGCCGCTTGCAATCGTCCTGAGTCGTGGTATGGCCGACTTAATGGGACAAGGGTGATGGATGCCTTGAACGCACTCGGATGTTCATTAATATGATGTCGGCGGTTTCTTCTTTTTATTCGCATATCGCACACATGCGCATATTTCGCAGCGACAGTTTAAAAACTCGCTTTTGCTTTAATGTATTGGAAGTTTATTTGGTAAAAAAAGTTAAACCAAAGAACGAATTATGAAATGTCGAATTATCTTTGCGCGAGCGAGATCTTGATTGTGTCTAAATAAATTCACTGCATTGAGAGTTTAGCGCACAGAAGCCGACGCTCAGTTTAATGGTCTGTAATGTTTTACTTCTGTAATTGAAAGGGTTTTAGCTCTTATACAAACCAAAACGGCGGGTAAGTAAGTTTACATTCCTTAAGGCAAACTGACTAAAGCCCCCGAAAACAAAGATTAGCAATCCGAGTAGCAATCATAAGAAATTCGACAAAGGGGATTCAGTGTTCGCATGTCGAATTTTAGTTTGTATAGTGGCTGGTTACAGTCACTGCTCGTGCAGTTATTCGTTCTGGTGTTCAATAAATTGGCGACGCGATCGAAGGCTGATTCCTCCAGTGTGTATCCAATGGAACGTAAGTTTGCTTGGAAGGCCGCAAACAGTTTCTTTAAATTTCCTTCCAACTTCTTCCATTCCCACAAAATTTTCCCATTTATTTGCAGGAAAAGTTCTTGTCGTCGCCGTTTACAAATGGTGCAACCATAAGTATTGAACTGAAACTGAAAACTTTATTTATACTGAGGGTCTGGAGCTTATTAGGCTCCTAGCTTAAGTAGCTAATGAGTCGAGGTTAAAAACAAACAAAGAAGAAATGAACTGAATTTAAACTATTTACATCATAATGCGATATTGTTTACAGATAATGATTTTTAAGGGTCGGAGAAGTTCTTAGTTCATCATTTAGAGAGTTCCAGATTTTTGGTCCGTAGTACCTAAAGGTGTTTAGTCCATACTTAGTGGTGATAACTCTGGGTTGTACAAGAATCAATTCGCCCTGTAAACTACGTGATTTACTTCTAAGCGTCAGCAGACTGCGAAGTGGAGTAGGTGTTATTCCATGAATGACTTTATAGATAAGAATACACATGTCCTGGACTCTCCTGTCGTGCAGAGAAGGCATGTTTGCTGTTTCCAGTAGAGTAGCATAAGTATTAGCATTGTCATTAAAAATTAATCTTAGAGCCCGCTTGTTCAGTTTTTCAAGTTTGTTCGATGCCGTTTTTCCACAGTGCATCCACACTGTGGAACAACACGTGAAATGAGGTAAAATATAAGCCTTATATAGCGTGAGTTTAGTTTGGATGCTTAACAACTCTCTAAAGCGACTAATGACTGCCATCTGCTTGCTTGTCTTTTTGCATATTGAAGCTACATGGTTGTTGAAATTCAGCCGTTCGTCTATGTGCACCCCCAGTAATTTGCAGGTGGTGGAGGGCTCTATCAATGTTCCATCGACCGAGAAATTGATTTTCTCTTCCTCTGTTTGGTTGTGTTTGGGATTTGTTCTTCTGACAATTAGCAATTCACATTTCTTAGGATTTAGCAGAAGGCCATTGTCCGTGATCCAACTCGAAACCACAGCTAATTCAGAATTTAAGGTTTTCTGTACAATTCTTGCGTTTGTGTTGCTGAGATAAAGTTGCTTATCATCCGCATAAGCCGATACTTTAGCCTTCTTAGTGTTGTAGAACAGATCATTTATGAAAATATTGAATAAATGCGGGCCAAGTACAGATCCGTGTGGGACACCTGACATTAGCTTCCCGGTGGTCGAGCGAGTGTTGCCAAGCCTGACACATTGTGTTCTGTTCTTCACATAATTTGTTAGTAACTCTAGGCTCTCTAGGCTGACACCATACGCTGAAAGTTTTTCAAGTAGTAGATTGTGAGGAAGGCGATCAAAAGCTTTACTAAGGTCGATTAATGTAGCTCCAATGATGTTATTTGAGTCTGCTTCGGTTTTCCAATCTTCAGTTAGTTTCAGCAGAGTACTACAGCAGCTGTAGTTCTTTCGATAAGCAGTTAAGGTGGGTGGAAAGATGGTTTCGAAGTAGGAGGTTAACTAAGGACATAAATATTTCTCAAACACTTTGCTAATTGTAGGGAGGATAGTAACTGGTCGATAGTTTGTTTTGTCCATTGCGTCACCGCTTTTGAGGGACGGTAAAACCTCACCGTGTTTCCATGTGCTGGGTATTTCCCTTCGAGTCATTATGTGATTGATTAGAAACAGATTGGTCGACTGAGACTGTATTAGCAAAGCTTGGACCAGGGGTTCTACGAGGTCTGAAAAGAGTTCCTGGTCCAAGTCATTTGCGATCGCGGTGTTAGCTATTATCCGGTTTATTGAAACTTTACGAACGTAAACGCAAGGCAGCAGTCGATCAGAATTCAAACTTTGCGTATCGAAAGCCCTTATTAATCAGCCGATTTAGATAAACACCCCGTTTACAGATGACTATATTTAGTTTACAACAATGGAGTTTAGCTGCTTATTGTTTATTCATAGAAACCATTGTTATACTGTAAGACAAAGACTTGACTCTGAACACACACGGATTTTGAACCTCGGATTTTTAAGGGTAAAAAGTCTACAACTTCTTCTGCTTAAATTTAGGCGAAAAAGTTGTCATTCTGTAGGAGAGATGTGCATATTCGATAATCCGTTGTTGGACAAAAAAATCCAAACGGAATCTTAATGCGCTCGTAACCCATACTAGAAATACCGAAAAAACAAAATTTTTGAAAGCAAAAAGTCTACAAGTTATTCTCGTTGAATTTTCCTGGTTTATACGTAACGTTGAAGATTAGCCCTTTAACTACAAAAAGCTTAATAGCGGATAGAATGGCGCCCTTTTACTCCGATAGAGAGCATATTGCCCTTTGGAACTGAGGTGTACCCCGTCTCTGCATAAAATGTGAACGGTGAGTTGTCGAACAATCAATCTTTATTTACGGTATCACTTCATTAAAAATGCTCTTCCAGTGAGCCGGCCGTTTACATAACAAAATTTTCAGAGAAACTATACTAATGCTAAAACACATCTATATATTAAGAAAATCTATCCTATAATTAATCACACAAAAATCAATCAACCTTACAGATAAATTATATGACTAAAATAAATTCTATCTCAACTGTCTCAAGGCAATCCCTGGTTGGTGTTCCATCCACCCAGCTAAGCAAATTACAGCGTTTACAAAATGCAGCGGCTCGCCTTGTTAGTAACGTCGCAAAGTATGATCACATTACCCCTACACTTGTTAATTTACATTGGTTTCCAGTAACTTATAGGGTAAATTTTAAGATAGCAATGCTTGCTCATAAGTGTATCTATGGCAACGCACCCGAATACCTTAAGGATCTAATAAAAGTTAAGAGTACCACCAGATATAATCTTAGATCGGACGAGGAGATGTTACTCGAGGATCATAGTGCACGATCAAAGAAGACACTTGGAGACAGGACTTTCAACATTTTACCGAAGGACATTAGGAAACAGGACAACTATTATGCTTTTAATAAACAGCTAAAGACTTATTATTTTAAACTCGCATACAATTTTTAATTGTACATAGGTGTACATTAATTTTACTCTCTTTTTTTACCAATTTTAATGAAACATATAACATTTCTTTCAGTTATAATTATTATAAGTAACAGGTTAAGTACTAAATAATAAAGTTAGGTGTCATTTACGGATATATTCATGTTTAATTCGATAATTAATATATTTTTTTTTTAGCTTTAATAGTTTGTAATGCGCATTTGATCATTTGATATATGTTAATTTGCGCAATAAAAATATTAATAATAATAATAATTATTATTATTAATCCCTGGTTCAAGAAAAGTCCTTTTTGAAGCCAGAAAACAGCAAGAGGAAGGGTCTCCAGCACCACGCTGAGATATTGGTTGAGAAGGGCCACACGATCTTGAAACTAGGAGGGTGGATCCTTCAAACCTGGAGCGCGGTTAACGGTCTGACAAACTACTATCGTTTGAACTTGGCATTCAGC
>CALNXK010001015.1:0-10743 GCA_942486035.1 Porites lobata | reverse complement strand
TGCCTGTACTAATGAAATCGCCGCATTGGTTACCTGTGTCTCAACGTATTACTTTTAAGATATGTCTATTAATTTATATTATAACATAGCTAGAAAATTCGCCTAATCAAATTCAATAGCGCGAGCGTGCTTCATATTCCTATTGAGCACGCTGATGACGTCAATAAACTATTCGTAATTCCTCGAGTTGTTGTGAGCTTAGCAATCCTGAGTCTCTTGAGTGCATCCATAACTCAGCAATAGACAATGAAGCGTTTACCATGTGTTTTGTAAAGAAATTTAAGAGGAAACGTTTGAATTTGTTAACCGATAGTAAGGAAAAGAGGTGAGTGTTGTTGTTGTTGTTGTCATCTCCGCGAGCTGTGCGGGCTATGGCGTGAGCTCATTCTTTGCAAAGTTGTTTTCTCTCAATAACAATTTTTCGGTAAATTAATAGTTTTCCGGCACCTAAATATGGATTTTACAATCATTTTAGAGTACACTTTCTCTCAGTTTCAGGATAAAAACATAAGATTAACTGTGAGGAAAAAAGATATATTCACGTAAACATTGACGCGTACTGCTTTGAGCGCGCCCTTCAATAATAAAATTTTCAGTTAACTGCTGCATTGATCGCTTTGATAATGTTATAAAACAATTAGTTCATGCTGCAGCTGTGCGTATGTCGAGATATTGAGCACTTGGGAAGTTTGGAGAGCACTCAAGAGGCTAGAGTTGCACTCGGCTGCGCCTCGTGCAACTCTTACGCCTCTTTCGTGCTCTCCAAACTTCCCGCGTGCTCAATATCTCGACATACGCACGCTGACGCATGAACTAATTGTTAAAAGCACTCAATGGCTTGGGGCGTATTTATCTATCTGACCTTTTGGCCGTGTGCTGTTATAATTGCTAACTTAGATCTTGTTCTCTGGAGCTTTTAAGTGTTCCGAGATCTAGAACTGTGACTTACGGAGACAGGGCGCTTTCTATCGCTGGACCAAGGCTTTGCAATGAACTGCCAGTTTCTTCAGTTTAAGAAAGGCTGCCGACATCAATGCCTTTAAACGTCAACTAAAAACCCATCTCTTCTAAAAAATGTTTTACCTTATTTCATTCGTATCGTTAGAATTTTCAATTAGTTAATGGTAAGTAATTGTCAACAAGCAGCCGAGCGAAGACGCGAGGCTGCCAGGCGGCAGCCTGAGAAAGCAGAGCGCGAAAGTTCCAAGGAAGAATGAATCTCGAGGCGATGTAACATAAGGTAGTGTAAGGTAACTTTTATGACGTAATGAAGAACAGAGAATGCATTGTTTTCGATCGAACACGTGTACAGAACAGAGAATCCAAGAGCCATGTGCAAGTTTGTGTTTTTATCCCGTCTTCAACCAATCATCGGTGGGATTCAGTGGCAACATACGCGTTTCAGCTGTCGCATTTGGCCGGTGGAATTTTTAATTGTTTTTAGGCTTAAAAACAAAAAATTCCAGCGGGCAAATGCGACAGCTACACGCGTATGTTGCCACTGAATCCACCCTTCATTTAAAGCCGTTCGTTGACACCCCGTCCATCCGCGTGGAGTTTTTCATCGACGAAAATTACGGTAATTCTAACATTTCTAAACAAATTGAACAGCGCGAGCGTATGGGTAAAATCTTTGCTCGTTGGCACTTCGCGATAGCTATAACTAGTTAGTTATTTCTATAATTTTGATTGTCAACAGATTTTCTAAATAGATTTTGTGGTATGATTTGTAAATTGCCTGTGTAGAATGATTTGTAAAGCGTTATGAGCAGTTAGTGGAATAACGCTATATAAATAAACTTATTATTAGAGAGATTTAGAGTCATTTAGAGTCACGTTTACGGCAAACGGCAAACGTAAATTTGTACCAGGTGAGCAAGTTTTCCCTTAACTCGTACTTTACTGTTACCCCTAAAATTAGTAGCCCCAAGTTACTTTGGTCTCTAACAAATGCTTTGGACTGTTTTTAGCTCCACGTTTTCTATTTTGAGTAATTCTCACGTTCACCGTTTGCCGTAAACGTCACTCTTAAATCTCTCTATTATTATAAGTCTCAACGTAAATCACCCAGGAGTGCCAACCAGTTCTAAATACTATATTCGCACTTACCCCCGACCCCCACAGAGTCCCTACAGTGAATCTTTTCACATTCTGTTAGGTTTTCCTCTAACTATCGGTAGTCACTCAAGATCAGTCCTCTCTTAAACCTTAAATGGGAAAGACAATAAGACGGAAAGGAAATGCCAAGTGAAGAGATGTCGTTTGCCTGAACTTCAAACACATAAGAATGAATCGCGGCTTTCTGTTGACCTCTCTTTTTAACACGAAAACGTAAACATTTTCTGGGGAAGTTTCAGGTTTTTAGCTATTAAATCGCCCATGACTTTTTTTTTTTGCGAAGTCAGAACCCTTGTTTTCAAATTCGTTGCAAATTTTTATCTTGGACGAAGAGTACAACTGCTGAACATATCAATCAGACTATGATAATCAATTTGACACGTTTTACACTTTTGTTATGCTAGCTTAACAACAGTCACCGAGCTCGGAATGCGTGAGAAGACTTCAGACCAAGTCGATCTCTTTTATCAGTAATACAGGCGAAAACATTTTATTAGTAACTCCAAGGCGAACGGTGCGAAGCGAGCGTAAAACATAACCACGCGACTGCGGAGGACTTTGCCGAAGTCTAAGCAAAGAGTAATTGCTGCAGAATTGTTAGCTAGTACTTGGATGCACAACATTCGTCGGAAAGTATAATTTATATGGAAACAGACCACTTCTTAAAGCCAGTAAACAGCGAATTAACTGTGCACAGTGTTTGAAAAATTAAAGTCAGCATAGTAAAAATGCGATGACGGCTGAGCTTCAAAACAAATATCTTTATATTAGGGTATCTAAAAGATAAGTACTGCTGCGGCACATTCTGTTGATACTGGCATTAGTTAGGCCGTGAGACTTAAAAGAATGAATGTCCTATTTACATTACATGTTGGAAAGTTATAATTACCATCAGTCTATAGAAAGAACTCATGGGAACGTTGTTCATTACGACAAGTGGTTATCAACTCTGGTTTTCCCACAGTAAATTGTAGGAAATGATAGAAATTCAGATTGTTTATCCATATATTTGATATACGGTGTACTATATTTTCACTGGAAACACGATACTTTCCTTGCTTTTTAATTTATTGCACTTTATTAAATAACAGTTATGTAGGTATATATTTATAGAAAATAACAACACAAAAAACGGGGAAAAAAAAGAAAGAAGGAAAAAAGAATTGTGTAGGACACGAACCCGGCACCCTCGGCTCGACGCGACTACACCTAACAACTACACCACTGAGGCTGATTACGTAACCTTGGGGAAAAGTCTTTGATTTTTAAAATGCCTTTTGGATTAACCATAGTTATTAGAGGAGACTGGTCATGAAAAGCGGCAAACATCAATGATAAAAACAACAGTGCTGCAGTTTATGTTCAACGCACCGTGAAAGTGCACAATCCTTTGTTTTCTGTTGGCAAATTGTTACGGAATAAATTAATGCAACGTTTTTATTGGTCAATACAATCAAAATGATAGGAATTCTTTTGAACGTTGTGCACTTTCAGGTCCACAAAAACATATAACAAAGGAGTCTGACGGGTTTCATAACCATTCCACTCTATTAACTATGGATTAACCTTCCGCCGGCAAGATGATCAAGCTGCATTAACTGAGCTATTAACAGTAAAAAAAAAAAATGCAAACGCATATTCCATAGCAATGAATGAATGAAAGAACACAATTATGCTTTACAAACTTTACAAAACGACGATACACGTCCTCGTCTGCAAAGTAGAACGCAAAACGTATGTTTTGTAATCTCGATTTCCGCTGTTATTCTGCAGCTAATGGTCAAAATCGCATCCATTTTCGGCTCATACAGGTTCTTAAGAGTAGCATGGCATGACATTTTCTCACTTTCACATCACCTTCTAGCAAGCTGGAATTTGTATATCCACCGTGTTGCGGGGTCGAAGAGCAAATGCTCATCTTCTCGTCAAGTTTAACGCCTGGACGAGTCAAAGGTTCTTCATTTGAAATCCAATCCCCAAGTTAACCATCGTACTCATCTGTAAAGACTCCTGCGTGTCTTAAATTTGTTAAGACCTCTGACCGTGCTGTAGAAAATTTGCCACAAAGAAAACTCTGAGTCTGGGCAGCGAACAATGCACGCTCTTCGTCGTGTTTTCATTAGGGAGTTTAATATACGGCGACTACGGACTACGACTACGGTTAAACATGCTACTGCGCATGATCAAAACCACGTGACTGTTCATTTTCCCCGCGTAGTCCTGCGGCTACGGTGAGTTGTTGAGCTGTTTCGCGTAGTCGCGACTACGGAGAACAGTTTGCTCGCATTTTGCCGTCTCGGTAATTCAAGAATCTCGTCTTTTCGTAAAAAAGTTTTAAATTTACCTGCTTTAAGTGATAGGGAAGCGAAATATGTCAGTTGTGTCTAATTTCTGCTCAGATTTACGCTTTTAATTCACTGTTGTGACTACATTTTTACCAAGCTAAGCTCATATTTAAATAAGCTTAGCTGTTTATACGCAGAATTCAGATTGACGGCACTTGAAAAGTTTCAATGTTTGTTCGAACTGATTAGTGTGTCTTTCTACTTGTGTAACCTTTGTTTATGCGAGTTTCTGTATCGCATTTGCTGAATGAAAATGATGTAAACATCTTCGAGACAATCGAAACTCGGCATTTCAATACTTCAAACTACATCAGATCAGTAGTCGGAGAAGTGCATTATCTAAATCTAATAAATGAGCTATTACTATTTTTGTCTATTTCTTTAATATTTGACATAAGTATTCATGGGCGAAAAAAAATAAAACCTGTGTAACCAAAACTTTGTTCACCACCCGACGCAATTGCTTCCTTCAAGTATAGAAGAATTTCAAGTGTTCATTGTTCTAAGCATAAGATCACATGCAAAACTGACTTGCATTTTTGAAAACTGTGATGAAAACAAGAAAATCTTTGCGTGTTGTTTCCCTCTCCGCCTCTTCTCTCGTAGTCTACTGTCTGTAGTGCACTCTTAACGTTCCATATTTGCACGACTCAACCCAGTGCTACAAACAAAGGACAACGCTCGTCCAGCCGTAGTTCGTAGTCCGTAGTCTCCGTATCTTAAACTCCCTATTGCAGTTGTCCCTGTCGCAATGCATTCTGGTAAAAAGTAGCGCAGTGCACTCTGGTTAAATGCAATGCATTCTGGTAAAAAGTGATGAATTCGAGAATTCGTCCCCCCTTATATATATCCCTTAAATCCTGATTATAATGCTGCTCGCTCCCTACGGTCGCTCCGCAGCAATTACCATAAATTTTCTGTATTTGTAAGGTTTTTAAAAGTAAATCACGCATAGAGGTGCTGTACGAAAACACTGAGTAGAATTTCAATTGATGGAAGCCCTTTATCTCCCCTTTGCAAAATGGAGTCGAAACGTCCTTCGATACCGTTGAAAGTAATTTAATAATGTCAATTTGTAGCTCGGTTGTTCTTTTCCCTTTCAGAATTATTTCGTTCACGTGAGCTAAAAACTCCGACGGAATAAAACGGAAGCAAACTATTTTTTTTCACCATACAAGGCGATTGTGAACAAGAAAGGGTTTACAGCTTTCAAATGAAATTGCTGACAAGAATCGATCAAGAAGGTTTTTCCACCTGCTAGGATTGTATTACAAACCAAACTTCCTCTTTCGCGTTTGACTTGCAAATTTCAACTTTCCTTTTCAATCCTGAATTCATTTTACTGACGCTCAGTTCTTCTCAAGATTCCCTTGTAATGAAAAACAATTAAATTGACAAACATTTCAGTTTTAATATATTCTCAGCGAAAAAAAATTAAAGTTTTCTAGGAACCACAAGAAACGCAACAAAAGCGTCTTTAGTTACCGCTGCGGGAACATTACGATTTGCATTTACAAAGAAGAGTGATAGTGTAAATACAAAACAAACCCAAACAAATTGTAATCAGTAAAATTTCTTTTTTTGGGTGCCAACAAAAAGCCTTTAAGGCTAAAGAAGGACCCAGAGAAAGGACAGTAACGACAAAACGAACCCCTGTTAAACAGGTCTGGAAAGCGCTAAACAAAATGCCTTCATGTGCTTGCGGATACTCGCCAACAGCAGCTGTTTGAAGACTAACAACTGAGGAGAATTTTGATGTTGCTTTTTTGAACCTTCATTATTACACTCTTTACTTAAAAGAGACTTTTACACCCTATGATTGCAACCTGAAAATATGCTTATATAAGACATCAAAATTCTCGTTCAGCTCACCTTTTCCAAGTCGGACTTTTCGTTTTCGTCGCTTATCTGAATTATTAGCCTTCAGGGTCCATTAGTTGCTTGCAAATAAAAATCAATTCACCAGGCGTTAATCAGACCAGTGGAAGATTTGTATTCCTCTGCATCCCTGAAACAAAAAACATGGCAATGTACAACGTTCCCGTTAGCGAAGAGATAATCAATCGAGACAGACGGTACAGTTACGCGAAATCATGTCAATTAACTCGTGAAGCGAGTTTGTAAATTTGTTGCGCGCACACGACAATCGCTAAGCGAGGTATCAGTTTGACCGTAGGCAGTTGCCTGGCAATAAGGCAGCGTGAAAACAAAACCGCCACAAACCTGGCCCGGTTACTTTAGCGACCGTTTAAGAGGTCAAGAAATGCTTTTAGCGATAGATTTCGAAGGTAGAAGTACCTTTTACAGAAAATGAATCGGTGTAATTAATTTGGACCATTAACTTCAAAATAACAGCGGAAATCGAGGTGCGAAACCATGTTTTGCGTCCCACTTCGCAGACGAATTTTATGGGCTTTGTTGGGTACATGTTCTTTCACTGCTATGAAATTCGATTACGTTGGTCTTTTACCGTCAATAGCCCTGTTATTTTCCCGAAATATATCTTTGAATTCCTGTCTAATACGAAATATATCTTTGAATTCCTGTCTAATACGAGTCGTTTGGTAGTGTAGTGGAAAGGAGGACTCGCGCTAGAACGAAGGTGCGGGGTTCGAATCCTACTGATTACCCTTTTCTTTTTTTCTTTCTTTCTTTCCTTTTCTTTTTTTGTTTTTGTTCTGTTTTGTTTGCGTATTTTTTTAATATGTAATTTCTTTTCCCAATTGGTTTCTTTCTCCTTCTTCCTACATCTGGTCCTTAGCCTCTGATATTCACGTATTTCTAGTAGTAATACCTGTGCAAACGTATGCGTCATGTCGCAGAAAAGGTACTAAATGAACGAATCTACGCGCTTCGGAAAAAGTATCACAAAACGTGGGGCGCGTTGGGGAGCGATAAAAAATTAGCGTAAAACAAGGTTTGTGAAACACTTAAAACTATCTTCTACTTTCGACGAGCAATATAATGGAAATTATAGCTTCTTAAAAGCCGAGTTATTAATTTCATGCTCTTACAGAAGGAATCTTCGTGCTCCACGTTTTAGATTGAAATGAAAAATAAAGATTTGCTTTTCTTCACAGAAAAAATCTAAACAAATATTATCTTATGAAATTGAGAAAAACGATCTAAGAAAAGAACTATATCTATTGAAAAACAAAGCATATAACCTGCGAAATTTCTCGGCCTTCGCCTCCATCTTGAAAATTTTGCATCCACAATGCATCGCAATCGTTGTGTGCTCACCACCTGGGGGCATATCATCTTAGAAAAATCACGAGTTCGTGTCGTAGCGTGACCAAATTAAATTTAGACACTCGATGTCGAAAGTCATACCATGCTAACATCACGGGATACTCGAGCCAGGTGAATAACCCCTGTATACCACTGACATCAAATTCCAGGCTTGTGGGCGTTGATGGGGGAACTGTAATTTATGAATAATTCGATGGGTTCCTATGGTGATATGGGTGCGTAATTTTGAAATGATCCGCCATCAGGATTTCTTTTGTCACCTTTTTAATGCTAGTAATTTTCTAATGAAAGGACGGCTATTCCTTGTCCTCGAAATTTCGTCCGGGCTCATCCGGGTAGCTAACAGTTTCTGTTGAGACGAAAATGCCATCTACAACTTTGAAAACGGCCAAAGTAGTTTTTCAATCAATCAATCACGTTACTCGAGGAGCTAAAAAACTCGCTCAAAATACGAACGTGTTTAAATAAAATCTATAATAATTAGCATGTGTAATCAAATGGTGACGAGTGAAATTAGGGAATAATTTCACGCGCGTTTTGTCCAAATCCTTATAATTTCCCTCGCCTAAAGGCTCGGGAAATTATAAGGATTTGGACAAAACGCAGGTGAAATTATTCTCTAATTAAATTTCGCGCCAAAATTAAGGAGTAATTCGTCACCTATGATATTACAGCTATAATTAACAATTATTCCACGTGTGCGCGTTGGATATGAGTTGTCTGTAATCAGTATATATAATCATCTCATATCAAACAAGCGCGAGTGTACTAATAGTTTTATTAAAAACACCCACAAAATAGCGAGAATTGTTCTTTAATTTTGAGCAGACGAGTACGGTTACCATATTTGGAGAGCATGGTATAATTACATTATCAATGCTGCGTTCTGATTGGTTGAGCTACTACTAGGCTATATGTTATAGCCACTAGCAGTGAAAAGCGCCGGCTTTGAAAACCAAACAATGGCGGCTGAATCGCGTTTTGCTTGCTAAAGTTGTTTTGTCTCGATATTTTTTACCAACTAGTTGGATGTTACTAAAACAATGATATTCCTCTCGCCCTCATGGCCTCTGAGTCAATAGCCCATGAGGCCGAAGCCTTACTTGAGTTTTGAGCCAGTCAAGTAATTATTGCCAAATAGCAGTTTCTGAGTGATGCCTTTCCTCCACTGCCGACAGTTACTACGATAACATCATAATCTTCCAACACATTCTTAATATATAAGAAAAACATCCAAAGTTAAAACTACTAAGATGTAATAAATTACAACTACTTAACAAAATAATCTAAAAAATATATATGGACCTGGATTGGTCATCCCTTAATTAGTTTTATACTCCCTTAAAAGAGCAGTGTGCACTTACTACGTTGATGCCAATGTTACTGGTCTCACTAGCACCTTAATAATTTGGGTGTCTGTTAAATACAAGTACCTTTTACAGAAAAGATGAGAAGTAGCATGTTTGCTGAATACACTGGTGTACAGTAAATCCTTCTGCTGTGAGATGATGATTTTATTTTTTCACTTCAAAGCTCCATTTGCATTGTGATTAATCCTTAAAATTTGCACTTAAATTCATCTCAAGTCACTACTAAATATAATAACCGAATGCCATACAAAGCAACAAGGTTGACCAGAGGAACTTTGACATGGTTGCCATAGCCAGAGGTTTATGAAATTCCTTGACTTTTTCCTGATAAATGTAAAATTTCTCTGAACAACTGAATTACCAATTGCACAAATTAGTCCTGATAATAGACTCAACGCTCCCCTCACAGAGTCTTAAAATTTCACTTTTCCTTGACTTCTTTCAAGGACCTAAATTTTCCCTGACTTGAAGTGAAATTCCCTGACTTTTTCCTGACCTTGAAGATTTTTTTTCCCCTGACCATTTTCTGCCTGTGGCAACCATGGTTCACATCTAAGATGCTTCCTGGAAAAAATTTTTGTCAAGGGAATTCTCTGATTTGATGGCAAAATAAGGGCAGTGGAATAGCACAAGAGTGAGAGCATGCACCTTCCAACAAAGTGAAGGTATCCCAGGATTGAATACTGTGGAAGTGAATCCATTATACATTGCATTGAATTTGTTATTGATTCTCAACCCTTTGCTTATAACCATAAATTCATGATCATAAATAATAATTATCAAAATTGAGAATTAACCTATAAAAAACTGCATTGACAGTAGAATCAATGAAATGGAGTAGTGCACCTTAGAATGTCATAAAATTATTTAAACTGACACCATCAGTCCCCATGGTTATAATTAATATAAAGCGTAAATTGACAACAATTAGCATAATGCAAGAATTTGGTAGAAAACTCTCCAAAATGTTGTTTTCAACTCTCCTTACTTTTTTAATCAATACATAAATTGAAAGAAAAAGTGATAAGAATTCATAAAGTGATCATCTGAAGGAAAATGCTTTGATCTTCTATCAAATTCTCTCTCAACTTATTTTTTAAGGAATTGAATGGATATCAGTCTGGAAAATTTACTTGGCAATATTAATGGGCTGAAACGGTTAAGTTTTAACATGAGCTTTGAAAGAATTGACCGAGTGCTTCTTATTAATGTGTGCAATATATATTGATCTTTACCTTATTTCCTGACAAATTGCTGCCAGTTAAGTCATTCTTTTTGATGCTCAAAGAAAATCCCTCAGGAAGATTTGGGAAGTTCCATGGATGGATTGGAGTGTCTCGCTGTGTAAGGTATATCATGGCAGAGAATAATTTATTCCTGTGCTTAGAAAATGGTTTCAGTCAAAGATAAGAATAAATAAATAAATTAAATAAAAATAGTCAACTATCTCAAGACAGACCCTGTTGGGACAGCACCAGCATCTTCAAGAGCAAATGACTTGGGAGAAGAAAAAATTATTTGAGGTGCGTTCTTCTTGTCTTTGCAAGATTAAAAATCAAATTTTTTGGTCGCTAGTTTGCTGTATCTCTGGGGAAAGAAGAACTGGGGGAGAGAGAATAAAAAGAGAAGAATAGAGAATGTTGTCCCTTCCCACTCCT
>CALNXK010001014.1:0-10848 GCA_942486035.1 Porites lobata | reverse complement strand
GTAACTGTACTTTTGTCAGTAGAACATGCATGCAGTGACTGAAGCATGTGATTGGAAAAAAAAAACTCTCGCCTCCAGTACGACCCATCTCCGCATAAAACAATTGACCGGGAGCTTAAAGTTCAGGCTTATACAGCTATTTCTGGAAAGGTTGTCGGAAAAAATGTGCACGCGACAATCCCGAAAGGTAATATGGGATACGATCAATACACTGTTCCTGACACTGTAGCTGTCGAACCTACTTTTGTTGCTTTCCTTCAGCACTCGCAAACATATGTCCATGGCCTTTCGTGCTATTCTCTCAAATTTCTTGGAAGAACAGTGAACTCAAAACCGCCCATAATACCTTTCGGGATTGTCGCGAGCACTTTTTCCGACGACCTTTTTCGAAATACAGTGAAACCTGTATTAAGCGGACACCGTATTAAGCAGACACCCTCTATTAAGCAGACAGTAGCCGAAGTCCCCAAATCTATTTCCCTTATTTACTTTAAATGAAACCTTTTTTAAGAGGACACCTCTATTAAGCGGACGCGGACACCTAAAATGTACCTGAAATTGTCATTTCTATTGTTGCCAACCTGTCTTAAACGGACACTTGTAATTAAATTCCACCACCCAACACGCTAGACACCGGAAATGCGAAAGATTGCTTCGAATTGTTACCCACAAATTTTTCGATTTTTACATTTAAGACGTGACTTGACGAAATTATTTGATTAGTTTCCCATTACAGTATAGTTTTCTATTTCGTTTTGTTTGTATAGAGCTTTTTTCTCCCATCTGATTTCTTCAAATTTGAGTTGCTCTCCTTGTTTATGCTACTATGATCAATTGGTTCACTTTGATAAAGAAATTAATGTAAACGTCTATCGTCATAGTCTCTGGGAGTATTATAATCGCTTCCACTGTTCATTTGAATGGCATTTGACACCTCATATGACGTTATATATGGAAACCTGTTTTAGGCGGACACCCTGTATTAAGCGGACACTACAGCATTCCCCGAGGGTGTCCGCTTAATACAGGTTTCACTGTAACTGTATACTTATGGCGCACTTTTAGATACAAGCATGAAATTTGGCCCACTGATAGTAGTCACCAATACAAACAATTTCAGATATAGTGCCAAGCCGGAATTACGTCGGTCTTATTAGAATTCATAAAAAGTTAATGAATTCAATTCATTTAAATTATTTGTCCTAGGTTATCAAGACATAGTATCATTTCACTCAGTCAACGAACCTGTTTACCACGTAAATCTTGATTATAACACGTTATTGCACCTCATCTTTGCGATGCCATGGCAACGGTAAACAAAGGAAAACTAAAAATACAACGACTGAATAAAATTAGTGTGCCCTTAGTTGGTTTCATCGTTATATGTATTACAACTTGTACCTTTGCACATAGCTTCATTACCTAATTGATTTCACATTTTCGTTACGGAATAAACTTGAGGTGATTCTCTAGTTTTGCCGCTGTGCATCCCTCATTGCGTATAACAACATTGCCGCCATGAAAAAGAGCTTTTGCAGAAACATGATTAAATTGACGTCGATCGAAGAGAAACGTTATTGGAATTTTCCATCGCAGTTTTTTTCTGGCTGAGAAGAGTCTCAAAGTGTTAGTTATGTGCCTTATGTAAGCGGTAAGTGTGTTGCTGAGTTAAACCTCAGCTACTTCTTCACCGAGGCCTTCGATAGTAGCTTGCGCAGCTGGCGGTATTGTGTGATTTTAACTTTAAAAAGTTTTGGCGGCGGAGCCGAGATCCAAAGTAAGGGAGTGGGGACGAGGAGTTTTTCTCGCGGCTTCGCCAAATCTCACTCGACTGATACAGCGGCTTCACCGCCAAATCTCACTCGACTAGTACACAGGACCGCCAGCTACGCAGGCTATTCGATAGAGGATGTTGTGCTAAACCATTTTCATGAAATTATGTCCTAATTACCTCATCTCGAAGTAAATTCCATTTTGAAAATCGAATTTTTCGATGCTTTCTTCCACCTTTCACGTCCATGCCGCTTTGAAACTCGCCCCAATGTTTTCTTTTCTTTTTTTATGTAATTTAAACAACGTCTTTATTTAAAGTCTTGTCCTGCCTAGATTAGCATTATCGCTATTTGCAAACATAAAGTATTGTAACTTTTTATTTCTTTAAATACTGAATTACATTGTTGTTGTTGTTGTTGTTGATCAGTATAAACCGTGTGAAAGTGTGTGCTAATACTTAAATTGAGCCTTAAAATCCCACGGCTACAACTAGGTTACAACAAAGCTATTAAAAAATCTTTGAAAAGTGTTTTTAAACTTTGTGGAAACAAATAACGGAACTTGACGTCGTAAGTAACTTTGATTACGCGTGCCAGAATCGCATTCGATCCTTATAAACATGTAACCAAGGAAACAAAATCATCCAAACAAATAACATTTTAGTTTCAACTGGTTGAGGCCAAGAAGAGAAAATTTCAAGACAATCAGATAAATTCAATCCTAAACAAATTAAAGAATCTCTAACCTACTTTTGAATGAAAAGTTGACGCAGTAGTTTGGTAACTTAAAGGCAAAAGCAAAGTTAGCCTGGGAAAATAAATTTTTGCGAGCGCCCTGTAGTTTTGCTACAAGCTTAAGCTACCGAGGAAAATAACGCGAAGAGAGCGGATGTGAAAATAACACAAGTTTTACCTTCGTGGCTGAAATTTCCCGAAGCAATCGAAGTTCCTAACATTGTTATAGGAGGAAAATTATGCAGATAAAAAACGTTTTCATTTTCTCAAGAATAACTTTTCTCTTTCCAAAGCGCAACACGACTAAACTTGTTTAGCGACGTGGAAGGATAAAAAACAGGACGTCATAAAGACAAAATAGAACGATTTGCTGCGCGCGTTAAGTTTATGGAACACTTCTTTATACTCCTATATATTGCATTACATTGACATCAATTGCAACTGATCATTTTCTTAATAACAATGACACGTGAAACATTACTCTAAAGGCTAAATTTACACTAGAGTCGATTTTTCCGGATTCGTCAAGAATATGGAAACTTCAGATTACCGCGTCGGATTCGTTATATCGTCGTTTACATGCAGATTCCAGACGCGGGGCACTGCCTGACCTTAGGGACGGACCATTAGCAAACTTACGGGGGGGGGGCGGCGAAGTACAAAAAAAAAATTCGCGCAAGGGAAAATTAAATGAAAAAAAATTCTTGCACGCCAATTAACCCTAAAAAATATTCATGCTATGGCCTAAAAAAAATTCATACAAGGAATTTGATAACGAAAAAAATTCCTGCGGCTCGAAAATTCCCCTCCCCCCCCCATAAGTTTTCTAATGGTCCGTCCCTTATTTGGCCCTATAAGTGGGTTTGTACCGCTGAACAGGGTATGGTTTTCTTTCACAATCTTGAGTCTTAAGAGCGTCTTTCCGTAAATATCGACCCACGGTTGGCACAAGTTCAAAATTTGATTTCGCTCATTTTTGGCTCATCGATAACCCTTAATGAGTAATGAAACATGCTGTAGTTAGTTTTCCCAAATAACGTGTTCTTTTGTTAAAATTCGAGAAAACGCATTTTGCCCGTTCAGAGCTCCAAATCCACTTCCCGTAAAGCGAAATTTTACACAAATTCCATTGAATCGTACGTCAAACCACAATGATTTGGCAGCCTTTGAAAAACACGAATAGTTTTTATGACCCTTTCTTTCTTATAAGACGATAAATTTGTGAAAGTTGTAATAATTTTGTGGCTAGAAACGTATTGTTAAAAATAGGCGCTATTGACAATTTCTACTGTTCAAAAATTAGAGGGTTAAAATAATGCAAATTTTTACAATGCGCTTTAACTTAGAATTTCGCAAATTGACTTTCTACGGCTTAACTAGGCCCCAATCTATTAGAAAATCGAAACAAATCTCTGGGCAAACGATTTTAAGTAGCCCGCAAGACCTCGAGTTCAACCCTAATTTTGCGAAAAATCGCGACATTCCAGTAGTTACAAATAGCGTTACACGGCCTGTCACGCCAGCGGTCTTAACGACAGATACACTTTCAACATTCTTTTTCTATCACGCTTATAAGGGTGTATTGTAATGAACGTTTCAGAAAACATTTTAACTCGTTTCGATCGACGATGAAGCACCATCATCAGGAACAAATCGCCAAAAACTTTCCTCTACAGCGAAACGGAAAATAGAAAAAAAAAAAAAGTGGCGTTTTACTAATGCTACAGCAGGAATAGTTGCAGCGTGAGTATGAGCTTTTAAAAATGCCAAATGCTCCTAAATGGACATCTATAGATCCCTTGTATCGGCATTGGAAAAACTCTCCGGCCCACTATGAACTAGCCTATTCCAGGCGTAGTGGACAGTGGATAGTGGACAGTAGCGCGAAATGGGGAACGGAGGAAAACAAACGTGGAAGAGAGTAAGAGGGAGAGAGTAGGGAGGACCTTTCGCCCTCTCTTCCTAACCCTGCTCCTTCGCCATTTTTTCTCGCTCACTTTTCTTTGTGTTTTCCCAACTATCTGAAGGTCTGTTACAGGTTATCTACGTCCTTCATTGCCAGATTTTTATGGTATATATTCAACTTCAGCGTTGAGCACTTTTGACGCTTTGTTATTGATCAACGCGGGAACAGATTTGGTAGAACCAACTTTTCAACTCCTTCTAGACTGCGAAACTGTCATTCTTTTTCCTTTTTTGTTTTCTTTCTTTTATTTTTTCTTTTTCAGTTTCAATCGTATTTTTTAGTCGTATTTTTCACTTCTCTCCTTAGTCTCACTCACTCTCCCCCAACCTCCACCTGCTTCACACAAGAGGTAACGGACATTTTGTTTTGCTCCAGACCATTCGTTTCAATATTCCGCGTTCTTGGCTTACTCAAAAAGTACGGGCTGCTTTTTGGTCTGAAAGACTTTGCACTGATTGACTTTTTAATGTCATGGAAACTCTAGCTGTAATACTGAACAGCGGATGACAGGTTAAAAGACTGAAAGTTCCTTTCAACAGCATTTGGAAAGAGAACTTCGTCTTTTCCGAAACAAAAAAAAAAAAAATAGGGAAACAAATAGAGTATAATACTAAACCTAAGAAGAACCTTGTAACGAACGAATGGGAACACCTAAAAAGGAAAGACAGACTTGAGGACTTTCCTCATCCTCCGTAGCCTTAGTCCATGAAACTTATAATTAGACGCCCAAGAAGGCCTCCAAAACCGGCTTACCTTTGTCTGTCACAAAACCGAATTAGACTAAGAGCCTTAGTCTGCTTTACGTAAGGAGCGTGTAGATCTCCAGAAGAATTGTTTGCAGCCAGCCCTCAAAACCCCAAGAGACTTCGCCTGCTGCTGGTCAATATATAGGAGGGCTATTCCAAAGAACTGCACCAGACATTTGTCTGGGGTAGACTGAGGAATAGCGAGGTTTCTGTTGGTGTCTCTTCAATTAGTAATTAGAGATATTGCAACGATCAGCCATTGCTACGATCTACTGTGCACTTAACAAGACCCCTCAAGGTACTTAAGATATGTAACGCATAGTCTACGATACACCCGCCTCTCACCGCTCTTTGACGAAACATCGCTAGTGGCAGATAGCGACTTGGAGAGGAGGCTGTATCCCAGGCTTTTGGACACAAGGCTTTTCTACTATTTACTTGGGTAAACCGGTCGCTTCACAGTTTGGGCAAATGGTGAGCAAAGTTCAGGACTGATGAATTTTGATTCAGTTGGGTAATCGCGTTTACGATTGCCTAAGGCAGTTTCGTTTAATGAAAAACGACCGCGAAAGCCTGAAACTAATATTCAAAAAAGGTTTGAAGACAAGAAATCCGAATTTCCGCCTGGAAGTTTCCAACCAGGAAAATAGTCGAATGCCTTTTCAGACGTTCCGTTTCTTAGAGGAATTTTCCACTGAAACGTCGAAAGCAACCCGAAACTGAGTTAATGGTAAGCCCCACGTAGCTTTTTTTCAGTTTTGAGAGCTCGCAAGGGTAAAAACTTCGAAAAGAACGATTGCGCCAATACTTAGTCGAAGATATTTAATTCCTTCAAGGCAATTAGTTTTTATAAACCAAATGGCATTGATTGGCGATGATTTAATTCGCAAATATCTCGCAATGCAAATATTCATTCAGTAAACAGTTTTAGGTTTTAGATTTTGTTCCGTTTATATACCATTTTTGAGGGAAATCGCCAGTCTGAAATTGAACATGAAAGTGTGTGACGCTATCCGAGGGACGGTATATTTTGTATCTGAAGAAAACGCTCCAGTCAACGAGAATAGTATGTTTACTGAAAGATTTAATTTCGAATTGGCTTTTAATCTGCCTTTAAGTAAATTTTTTTACAGCGTATCTATCGGTAACACTGGCGTGACGGGCAGTGTAACGCTATTTTTAACCACTTGAATGTCGCGATTTTTCGCAAAATTAGGGTTGAACTCGAGGTCTTGCGGGCTACTTAAAATCGTTTGCCCAGAGTTTTGTTTCGACCTTAGAAAGTCAATTTGCGAAACTTTAAGTTATAGCGCACTGTAAAAATTTGCATTATTTTATTCCTATAATTTTGAACGGTAGAAATTGTCAATAGCGCCTATTTTTAACAATACGTTATTTGCCACAAAATTATTACAGCTTTCACAAATTTATCGTCTTATAAGAAAGAAAGGGTCAAAAACTATTCGTGTTCTTCAAAGGCTGCCAAATCGTTGTGGTTTGACGTACGATTCAATGAAATTTGTGTAATATTTCGTTTTACCGGAAGTGGATTTTGAGCTCCGAACGGGCAAAATGCATTTTCTCGAATTTTAACAAAAGAACACGTTATTTGGGAAAACTAACTACAGCATGTTTCATTACTCATTAAGGGTTATCGATGAGCCAAAAATGAGCGAAATTCGAATTTTGAACCTGTGCCACAAAAAGCCCATTTTGGTCGATATTTACAGACAGTCGCTCTTAAACAGGGCATACAATTTCACTATTAATTTATAAATTAGCGTACACGAAGAGTCGAGTGTCTTTTTGGACCGGAAATCTTTCCAAAGAATGAATGCGACGCCTTGCGATGAGTTTTAAATTTCCATATAAGCAACAAACAATATTTATTCCAAAACATCTAATTTCACAATGTTTTTTTGGAAAAATATTCCGATTCTGTATACAAAAGAATGAATTAGGGTCATAAATAGGGTAGCCTGCGTGGCATGCGTTTTGAGGGGAAGGGAAAAGGAGTTTAACGCGCGAGAGAAACTCGAGGGCCGGGACGCGCCCTCCTCTCGCGCCCCTCGCGTTTCTCTCGCGTCTAAAACTCCCTTTCCCTTCCCTTTGAAACGCCTGCCACGCAGGCTAAAAATTGGGTCTCTTTTCTTTAAACAGGGTTGCAAAATGAACGATTTTTGTCTTTAACCAGGGTCAAGGTTTGAAGGCGCGCCTCGGCGACGCATCTCTACCAAAACGTCCCTTGAGTGCCTCACGGAACAGAGTGTCTCCATGGCGTGGTAGCTTTGACGATTGACGGATGGGCGACGGTCAAATTTTAAATAAAAAATAAATAAATAATGATTTGGAGATAACACATCCACAAAGTGGTTCTTCGTCCACCAGATTCCTGGTCGAATGGGAATTTGGAAATATAGGTTTTTGAGGAGAGCGGGAAACCGGAGTACCCGGAGAAAAACATCTTGGAACAAAGGAGACGGAACCAACAACAAACTCAACCCACATATGGCGTCGACGCCGGGATTTGAACCCGGGCCACATTGGTAGGCGCTAACAGGCGAGCACTCTCGCCACTGCGCCATCCCTTGCTTCCCAAAACCATAAATTCTTGCAGAATCGTTTTTGAGTGTAAAAGTTAAAGTAAATATATAATTTAAACTTCTGTATAGATTAATATTAACTGTTGTGTTTTGGAGGTTTTCTTGGCCTTGCACTTGCACAAAGTTAGAAATATTTTCATATATAAGCAGGTTTTGGAATTGTAATTTTGAGAACATGGGAACTACTTTTTCCAGTTTATGGATTCTTCAGGAGCTAGAATTCCGTGAACCGGAACAGCTGCACTAACAGCGAAATTTGAAATATCTTGAACCTTTTTTACCGTTAATCTTTGTATGCATTTTGATGGTTGACAGTAAAAAAAAATAACCTTTTTTGACGGTTGATGGTTACTGAATAGGCCATCTGACAGTTGATGACCAACCCCACTGAGACCCTCTAGATAAGGGGGTGAAAGGTCCCGTCTCACAGCACTTTCACATAATTTGACTGAGCTGTGGGACATAAAAGAACTACCAGGGATGTGACAAACCTCTGACAGTGATCACCCTAACCTGCCATCAGGCGGTCCTTCTTCCCTTTTTCTGATCGCCCTAGACTGCGAGCTGTCTCTCTTTTTCTTCAGATTTAGTAAGGGGAGTGCATGCGCGCGCGAGCATTGAGCGGCGAAGCCGCGAGACGCGAGAAACGATGGAGGCACCCCGAGAAGAAAAAAAGAGTCGTCTTTTGTCGTGCTCCTCCTGTCGCCTTCAGTCACGCGCGTGGTCATTTTCGGGTCTCGGCCGTTTTGCTCGACGGACCAAGAAAAAAGGAGACTGCTCGTTGTCTATGATCGCCTGATCGCAGGTAACTACTACCCCTAGTACCAATCTCTATTGGGGGCATTTAGCACTAATTCCTTCATAACTTACATTGTATAAAGGAATTAAAATAACTGCGAAAACAGTGGACGAAGATCCCGCTGGTTATAAACGTTGGATCTCTAGAAAAGAGATCTAATCAGCCAAAATATTAAGAACCAAAAACGAGAAGTCCAAAGACTACTGCAAAGCTGATCAGAACAACGTATATTGTTTTTACACAACAATATTTCGGCTGGTCATACCAGCCTCCTTCAGGTTTACAGATGTTACTGAATTAATTTTATGATAGAGATCACAATATTATATAGATTTAGAATGTCGCATTAAAATTGTTTGAAAAGGAGAGGCGGAAATGACGTACAAAACAAAAAACTGGAAAAAGATAAGGAGAAAAAAGATACACTGTATAAAACTTCATGCTGCAAGCAGTCTGGCAAAGTCCCCTCCAATCCACTCACAACACAAGGCCGGGTGTGACAATTAGACTCCTCCCGAGGTCCAACCCCTTACCCTTTTATATACCATTTTTCACGAAAAAGGTCCCCCTTTCGGGCGGAGGCTCCCCGCAGCTGTCCCCGTATTAGGCCATTATAGGGAGTACCCCCAGGGTCTTTTAGACGACCAGTCTCTCGTACATACAGGCTCACGCAAGCCGTCCATTGCAGTTCATTGTCTTTGTTGGAAAAACGATCTGCATTCTGAAAAAAAAAAAAGAAAATCACCACCGCAATAATTTATTCGAGATATTAAATTAAAAAAAAAAAACAATAAGGGTGAAGTTGATAATACAATTAAGTGGTTATTAATACAGTGAAACCTGTATTAAGCGGACACCATATTAAGCGGACACCCTTTATTAAGCGGACAGTAGCCGAAGTCCCAAAATTTATTTCCCTTATTTACTTTAAATGAAACCTTTATTAAGTGGACACCTCTATTAAGCGGACGCGGACACCTAAAAAGTACCTGAAATAGTCATTTCTATTGTTACCAACCTGTATTAAAAGGACACTTGTAATCAAATTCCACTACCCAACATGCCAGACACCGGAAATGAGAAAGATTACCTTGAATTGCCACCCTCAACTTTTTCGATATTTGGATTAGTTTCACAGTACAGTATTGTTTTCTATTTCGTTTTGTTTGTATAGAGCTTGTTTCACTCGTCTGATTTCTTCAAATTTGAGTTGCAATCTATGTTTATGGTACTTTGACCAATTGGTCCACTTTGATAAAGAAATTAATGCAAACGTAAATCGTCAGTCTCTGGCAGTATTTTTCACATTTCCACTGTACATTTGAATGGCATTTGACATCTCATATGACGTTATCTGTATTAGGCGGACACCCTGTATTAAGCGCACACTACAGCATTCCCCGAGGGTGTCCGCTTAATAGAGGTTTCACTGTACCATTATTTATCACAGACAGTCATTTTTTCGCATCTGTTAAAAATGTCATTTAACACCCTCCAAGAAACTGCGGGGATCAACGGCAGTATACATTTTAAAAAATATCATAAAATTGTGCTGAACAGTTACAAAAAAAAATAGAAATAAGACGATCTTTTATTTAGTGTACTCACCTACTGAACAATGTGCTCATAATGAACTCGAATTCGAACTCGAGTCCAAACTCAATGATTCGGGATTCGAGCCTACGGCTTGTATTGAATGGGTGTAAAATTGACGTTCCTTCCTGCGCACCTTAGTCCAAGTTTCATTAACATGAACAAGTTTATTCTACTAACCTGCCAATACAGCCGTTATCTGATCTCCTCGTTCCACGTCGTCTTACTCTCATCTTATCGATCCAAATATTTTCAACCTTTACCGGAGTTGCACGAGTGAGTTCTGCAGTCAATCCCGAACTCTCTTCGACCACGATTAAAAGTCCAGACGATCATGACAACGAATAAAATTAAAAGAATTCTGTGGATAAAAGTTACATGAGGACACAATTCAGGTTTGGATATTTTCGTCACTTGGTTTTGAGAAAACTGGAAATTATAGTATCCATTTTTAAATAAGGATATAAATATCAAAATGCAAGGGATGATATCTCCGAATAAACACCAAATGTCGGTCGGGAGCAAACTTTAATATTATGGTAATCTTTGTTCATTTTATTCAACGTTATTCAGTTTGCTCTCGGGAATCAATCATACTCCAATTTACTCCTAGTTTTCTCTTTTCCTTTTTTAA
>CALNXK010001013.1:0-11330 GCA_942486035.1 Porites lobata | reverse complement strand
TGTCCCGGGCCACCGCCCACCACTGCCAGTGCTGTAGTGGCTGTACCCTAGTAGACACAATGATACCTGTAGTGGCTGTAGTAGCTGTAGTACCTGTAGTAGCCGTAGTAGCTGTAGTAGCTGTAGTACCTGTAGTAGCCGTAGTAGCTGTAGTACCTGTAGTACCTGCAGTAGCCGTAGTAGGTGTAGTAGCTGTAGTAGCTGTAGTAGCTGTAGTAGCCGTAGTACCTGTAGTAGCTGTAGTAGCCGTAGTAGCTGTAGTAGCTGTAGTAGCTGTAGTAGCTGTAGTAGCTGTAGTACCTGTAGTAGCTGTAGTACCTGTAGTACCTGTAGTACCTGTAGTACCTGTAGTAGCTGTAGTAGCTGTAGTACCTGTAGTACCTGTAGTAGCTGTAGTAGCTGTAGTACCTGTAGTAGCTGTAGTAGCTGTAGTAGCTGTAGTACCTGTAGTAGCTGTAGTAGCTGTAGTAGCTGTAGTACCTGTAGTACCTGTAGTAGCCGTAGTAGCTGTAGTAGCTGTAGTACCTGTAGTAGCTGTAGTAGCTGTAGTAGCTGTAGTACCTGTAGTAGCTGTAGTAGCTGTAGTACCTGTAGTAGGTGTAGTAGCTGTAGTAGCTGTAGTAGCTGTAGTACCTGTAGTAGCTGTAGTAGCTGTAGTACCTGTAGTACCTGTAGTAGCCGTAGTACCTGTAGTACCTGTAGTACCTGTAGTAGCTGTAGTAGCTGTAGTAGCTGTAGTAGCTGTAGTAGCTGTAGTACCTGTAGTAGGTGTAGTAGCCGTAGTAGCTGTAGTAGCTGTAGTAGCTGTAGTAGCTGTAGTAGCTGTAGTACCTGTAGTAGGTGTAGTAGCCGTAGTAGCTGTAGTAGCTGTAGTAGCTGTAGTAGCTGTAGTAGCTGTAGTAGCTGTAGTAGCTGTAGTAGCTGTAGTAGGTGTAGTAGCTGTAGTAGCTGTAGTAGCTGTAGTAGCTGTAGTAGCTGTAGTAGCTGTAGTACCTGTGGTAGTAGCCGTAGTACCTGTAGTACCTGTAGTACCTGTAGTAGCTGTAGTAGCTGTAGTAGCTGTAGTAGCTGTAGTAGCTGTAGTACCTGTAGTAGGTGTAGTAGCCGTAGTAGCTGTAGTAGCTGTAGTAGCTGTAGTAGCTGTAGTAGCTGTAGTAGCCGTAGTAGCTGTAGTAGCTGTAGTACCTGTAGTAGCTGTAGTAGATGTAGTAGCTGTAGTAGCCGTAGTAGCTGTAGTAGCTGTAGTACCTGTAGTACCTGTAGTAGCTGTAGTACCTGTAGTAGCTGTAGTACCTGTAGTAGCTGTAGTACCTGTAGTACCTGTAGTACCTGTAGTAGCTGTAGTAGCCGTAGTACCTGTAGTAGCCGTAGTAGCGGTAGTAGCTGTAGTAGCTGTAGTACCTGTAGTAGCTGCAGTAGCCGTAGTAGCTGTAGTAGCTGCAGTACCTGTAGTAGCCGTAGTACCTGTAGTACCTGTAGTACCTGTAGTACCTGTAGTAGCCGTAGTAGCTGTAGTAGCTGTAGTAGCTGTAGTAGCTGTAGTAGCTGTAGTAGCTGTAGTAGCTGTAGTACCTGTAGTAGCTGTAGTACGTGTAGTAGCTGTAGTAGGTGTAGTAGGTGTAGTACCTGTAGTACCTGTAGTAGCCGTAGTAGCTGTAGTAGCTGTAGTAGGTGTAGTATCTGTAGTAGCCGTAGTAGCTGTAGTGGCTGTGGTGGGTGTGGTACCTGTAGTAGCCGTAGTAGCTGTGGTACCCGTAGTACCTGTATTACCTGTAGTACCTGTAGTAGGTGTGGCTGTGGTACCTGTAATGCCTGTATTACCTGTAGTACCTGTAGTAGGTGTAGTACCTGTGGTAGCTGTAGTAGCCGTAGTACCTGTAGTACCTGTAGTAGCTGTGGTGGCTGTGGTAGCCGTAGTAGCTGTGGTATCTGTGGTACCTGTAGTAGGTGTAGTACCTGTAGTAGCTGTAGTTGCTGTAGTAGCCGTAGCAGCTGTAGTACCTGTAGTACCTGTAGTAGATGTAGTACCTGTAGTAGCTGTAGTAGCTGTAGTACCTGTAGTAGCCGTAGTACCTGTAGTACCTGTAGTAGCTGTAGTAGGTGTAGTAGCTGTAGTAGCTGTAGTAGCTGTAGTAGCCGTAGTAGCTGTAGTAGCTGTAGTACCTGTAGTAGCCGTAGTAGCTGTAGTAGCTGTAGTAGCTGTAGTGCCTGTAGTACCTGTAGTAGCTGTAGTATCTGTAGTACGTGTAGTATCTGTAGTAGCTGTAGTAGGTGTAGTAACTGTAGTAGCTGTAGTAGGTGTAGTAGGTGTAGTAGCTGTAGTAGGTGTAGTAGCTGTAGTAGCTGTAGTATCTGTAGTACGTGTAGTATCTGTAGTAGGTGTAGTAGCAGGTGACAAATGATCTATTTGGTATCGACCTTGTTCAATCAGAAGTTTGTGATTACTTATTTTAAACTGGACCAAAATGTTGTCATTCATCATAATGTCTTAGCTGGTAGAGATAATCAGTTGTAGAATATTCATATTTAAAAGTTTTATAAAATTCCATTTTTTTTTTTAATTTTCAAGACTGTGTGGCAAAAAAGATAGCGGATATTTCTCTCTCATTTCTGTGGTATATCGTCCAATTTAATCATTATCTAAAGATTCTGTATCTAAACTGGTTAGATTGTATTGTTCAAACATGTTTATGAATTTACAATAATATCCGAAATTATTCATAGAATGTACATTCTTTGACATAAGGAAAGACTGTTTGATTATAGAGTCCTTATCGTTGGTGGTTCGATAAACAAAATACTTCATAATGTTTTGATTTCTCGGGATAAGCAGCGGCAATCTACCAAGTTTAGCTCTGCAAGCTATGTTAGAGGCCTTATTGTTTACTTGTGAATAACGTTTAAAGAATTTTAGGTGAATTTTTTCTATTGGGGATCTATCCCATTTTTTTAAAATCTTGCTCGGTGCACATCCCCCTTGCCTCGCTGTTGTAAGTTAAGATGGGGAATATCCAGTGAATATCCTTGTGTCAAGAATTTGGGATTAGGTATCAGGATTAAGTTTATTAAGAACTGTCGTGTTTGTTTCCGAATACTAGGAAACGCCTGAAGGGCCTTCTCTTTTATATTAGTTATCATTGTTTATTTAAGGTGGCTTATAACAGTTTTCCGATGACACCATTGTCTTTTCAAACTTGGACATTTTTTACAACTAAAGGCATTCACTGGACTGAATTGAAGTAATTAAGCTTGTAAAAACATTTTTAATGCGTAGTATAACGCGAAATATAGTGGCCAAGCACCCCAAAAGAGGACTGGAAACTAGATCTGGGCTGGATGGGAAGGCAATGTAATAAGATGACAAGACACCCAAGACACAAGCAATGCCAAAAATTCAGAGGGCAGTCGCAGCGCAGCGCTGGACTTTCTCTACTTCATCAATCGCTAACGGAGGTGTAGCGCTCTATTAAACTTGCTGAATGGAGAGCTCGCCTTCAGTTTGAACACGTAATTGTTTCTACATGAGTCAATCAGGTGGGTATAGAGCGGGCAAGCCAATATTCCTATTGTAGAAGAGAGACGCCCATTAGATATGGAGGAACTCACTTATTTTGTTTGCAGGAAATTACTCTTTTAACTGGTTATAATAATGGGTGATGTCATGAACGAGAAGTGTAGGAGCTGCTTGCAAGGTCTTTCATAATTGGAGGCGGGAAACAAAGACAAGTCATTCTTTTGGGTCAGGGTTAGGCACCACTGGACCCTCTTGAACTAGATCCTTGCGCATGTTAATACTAGGGAACCCACCAACAGGGCTTGTCTTTCAACATAGTACACTACTCTAGCCCAACAATACTACCAAGTGTGGAATAGCTGAACTTTTCTAGCCCGAAAGTGCCTCAAATCTCAACCAATAGATACAGTTGTACCATAACCTACCTAAGGATCAAAGGCTTTGATATAGACAGGGAAAAGTGATTTAAAGGTGGCTTAGTTAACGTCATTTATTATGGTGTGATTTCTTATTCTTAAATTTCTTCACCTTTGGTCGAGTTAACGTACTTCTTCATACCAAAAGCTTCATCGTGCCATGTCCGCTTTAATTTTGAGTATTAGGCGGTTCTGGGCGAAAGGGGGAAGAGATAAGGTTGAGAAGGCCTGATACTCAGTCTACGTCTGCTTATATACTGGTCTGTCAACATACAAGAACAACAACAACAATAAGCTTTATTTTCACAGCCATAAAAAGTTTCAGCTTCAACAGAATTCCATCAGTCATTAACAGAGCTGAACAGAAACAGAAACTCCAAACTTTTCATTCAAAACGTTTTTATCACCTACAAAGCCAGTTCAAATGTTTACAGTTTTTATTACCAATATATCGTGAAATGAGGTTTTTAAAATTACCTTGACGCGTTACTTCTCTCATATATTTTTACTGACGTCAAACGTGAATTTGCACTTCTCTCATAACTCCTTTTGCTTAAATGACCGATTCAAATCACTCAGAAACCCTCTTTAACCTCTTCTTCCCACAACAAAGAATGACGGGGAATTGACAAAAAGGATGAATTTGATGCATACGGAAGTTACAGGAACTTCTTCCGACAACTACTATTTATAACGAATGCGTTACTTGTTGTACTCAGTTACCCATGTTCTCCATTTATTTTAAGTGTAAAAGCGTATTTACAAGCTCCCAGGAAGTCTTAGCCATGTCCAAGGGTGACGTCACACACAACAGAGCTTCGAGTTCCTCTCTTCGACTTTTCGTCGGGGACAGCTCTCAATCACCGACACTGTCCAAAAGGATCCAATCGAAACTGTGGGGACGAGAATACTGCCTGGCCCTTAGCCTGAAACATTGCAATCGTTAATTTGAACAGTCTTTCATCCCTTACAGTAAAATACTCAGGGCCCTGGCTTGCCTTTCGTGGAATGTTTGAAATAAGAAGAAGTGTGTGTTTTTCCTTCATGGAAAGTAGCCAATCTAGATGATGTCTATTTTTCTTTCGTGAACAGTGGTTGTTAACTTGATAACGCGATTTCCAATTCTTTTTTTTCGTTTAGTATTTTTAACTTCGCGGACACCTGTGACTGTTTTTTCCTCCTTAACGCATAATTGTTATCTTTGCAAATTTTTGAGTCCGTAACGTAATTAAATAAGGCTGTGATATTTTCTACCGATGGCGTCACTATAGTGGCTTCTATGAGGGAGGTGACACAGAAGAGAAGACAAGTCTCGTGATTAGTCCATGGGCCATCTACAGGATGTGCGCCTTGCAAGGACAAATACTCAGCGCTTTTTCTTTTCTTGTACGGTGATGGACGCTCACGCTTACGTTTGAGTTGGGTAGGACTGGATACTGTTTTTTCATTACCCCTTTTAAGTTTCCTCATGTTAGAACTTCCACAGTTAAAGCAGCTGCACTCTAACCCACATTCTTGGTTCACACGCAAACATGGGCATTTCGACTTCCTAGGGCCATCTCGGCAGGAAACGTACTTATTATCGTATTTTACTTTGTTGTGGCCACATTTGCAAGATACTTCAATAGTGTATCCAAGTTCACTCGTAGAAGAGCAAGCAGCCTGCATGGTTGAGTTTTGACACCTTTTGCATCTACAATTGCGGGAACAAAAATGTCCCGAAATCACGCAGGGATAATGGCTGTGTCCTTTGTCGTCCTTTGTACAAGACGCCTTTTGGCCATCCTTGGCATTGTTCTTTCCACAAGAGCATACTTTATTGGTAGTTTTTGAGTTAAGTCCTTGGAAACAGAAAAAACAAAACAAAAAAAAGGTGAAATTAGTAAAGGGTGAAAGCCTCAGGGGCACCCAACAACTGTCTCCTTTAAAGTACGTTGGAAACACTTTTTACGCTGTCCAGAGTTTTCTTTTCTGCGCCCTAGAAATGCATTCTAAGCGGCAATACAAAATTGTTATCGTTTAGGTCATTAGAGTTTCCCACAAGCAGGCCACAAGTTGCTCGGCAACTTTTCGGCAACTTCTCGTATTTCGAACAACTTCTTTCCTATATAGCAACTATTGGCTTTTTTATTAAGATTTCTCTAGAACTTTGTCATCTAACTCTGTGATATCGGAGCAGCTCTTAGTGTTTAAATTAGTCTTTGTTCCATATTTCACAATGTTTTGTATACAAGTTGCAAATTACCAGTAGAAAAAGGAGACAAATACTCCTCCCTGAGGCACATTAAGGGCGCAAGATAAGTCTGCGGTCTTTACAGAAAATTTTAAATGATTGACGCAGATTCTCACTCGACTGACTCGAGTGTCTCGGGTGAAGAAAGTCATTAAGCATTTTTCTTGGCTCATTACATTTCTTTCTTGATTTTAACTCCGGACAAAGTTATTAAGCAAAGCTGGTTGCGCTGAAAAATTGCACAAAAATGCTAAGAAATGGTACTTTTGTTTGTACAATTTGCATATTTTCATAACTTCAGACCAAACAAACATTTTGTTTTTCGAGCAACTTTTGAGTAAGTTTTGTTGCAATAAGCAACTTTTGATTGTTTTTGGCAACTTTTGAGCATTTGTTTGAGAAATAATGAGAAACTTTTTGGAAAATCTCGAACAACTTATGGAAAGCCCTACCGGTCTGACCGGTCATCCTGGAGGAACTTAAGTCAGTTTTCAAAATTACAAAGGCTTCAGTGTTACTTTTTCGAAAATTTTAGTTGCAATTTAACGATTTACGAAAGTGATGATTTTTCTGGTTACCTCTCCCCATCACATTTTAGAATCCAAAAAAATAAAATAAAAGAAAAATATTGTAACGTGGGAACTGATTTTGAAACATTAAAAATCAGAATTCGTAGGGAATTTATTCGGTATAAAGCATCGAAAATTGTTTATGAATGGAAGGTCCATCTAGAAATTTTTAGTCTTCCTCAAGCAAAAGAAAATTCTTGGCAATATTTGCTTCTCCGAACAGATATTTCGCAGAAAATTGTCTTTGGGTGCCCCTGGTAGCCTCGCCGGGTCAATTTTGTGCAATTGAGCATGGGACACCCCAGTCGTAAGAACAAGAGCGGTCGCGTAAAAAGATAAAAGCTAGAAAATATTTCTATATATCACTAACTTGATCAAATGTGTGTGAACCTTGACGTTCCTTTCATAAGCTTGTGCAAATCGTACTTTGTAGAAGGTTCCATTCAGGACTCACATACCTACATTTATATTCTATATATTCTCTCGCCCATTAAATCGACCGTAGTTTATATTAATCCCTTTGAGTATGGACTCGGTTTCACTGGCTTACTCCTAATAATCCTCCAAGTTTGGTCGATTGACTAGATCGATAAGCCCGTTGAACCCGAAATAATGCGAAATAGCTTTGAGGCCCGCTTAAGCTAATTTTCGGCAAAAATGTATACTCAACAGCTTTCGTATTTTTATTCATCAAATTTTTATAATACGCATTGGCCACTCTGCTGCTAAACGATCCCATGAACCTCATATTGCTGGGTCTAGATTCCTTCATGTTGCGGTGCAGCGGCACTTGAAAGTGAGACTACTCGATATGAATGCTTGGAAAATTGGCTGGAAGGTAGAAAGGAATCTTTACAATTCCTTACACCACTGGACGCCCCTACTAAGTCTGCTACAGCTACTACAGGTACTACAGGTACTACACCTACTACAGCTACTACACCTACTACAGACACTACAGCTACTACAGTTACTACACCTACTACAGCTACTACAGTTACTACACCTACTACAGCTACTACAGGTACTACACCTACTACAGGTACTACAGCTACTACAGCTACTACGGCTACTACAGGTACTACAGCTACTACAGGTACTACAGCTACTACGGCTACTACACCTACTACAGGTACTACAGGTACTACAGCTACTACAGCTACTACAGGTACTACAGCTACTACAGCTACTACAGCTACTACAGCTACTACAGCTACTACAGCTACTACAGCTACTACAGGTACTACAGGTACTACAGCTACTACAGCTACTACGGCTACTACACCTACTACAGGTACTACAGCTACTACAGCTACTACAGCTACTACAGGTACTACAGCTACTACAGCTATTACGGCTACTACAGGTACTACAGCTACTACAGCTACTACACCTACTACAGGTACTACAGCTACTACAGCTACTACGGCTACTACAGCTACTACAGGTACTACGGCTACTACAGGTACTACAGGTACTACAAGTACTACAGCTACTATCGCTACTACGGCTACTACAGCTACTACAGCTACTACAGCTACCACAGGTACTACAGCTACTACAGCTACTACAACTACTACGGCTACTACAGGTACTACAGCTACCACAGGTACTACAGCTACTACAGCTACTACAGCTACTACAGCTACTACGGCTACTACAGCTACTACAGCTACTACAGCTACTACAGCTACCACACCTACTACAGGTACTACAGCTACTACAGGTACTACAGCTACTACAGCTACTACGGCTACTACAGGTACTACAGGTACTACAGGTACTACACCTACTACAGGTACTACAGGTACTACAGGTACTACACCTACTACAGCTCCTACGGCTACTACAGCTACTACAGGTACTACACCTACTACAGGTACTACAGGTACTACGGGTACTACAGCTACTACAGCTACTACAGCTACTACAGCTACTACAGCTACTACAGCTACTACAGCTACTACAGCTACTACGGCTACCACACCTACTACAGGTACTACACCTACTACACCTACTACAGCTACTACAGGTACTACAGGTACTACAGCTACTACAGCTACTACGGCTACTACACCTACTACAGGTACTACAGCTACTACAGCTACTACAGCTACTACAGGTACTACAGCTACTACAGCTACTACAGCTACTACAGCTACTACAGGTACTACAGCTACTACAGCTACTACGGCTACTACAGCTACTACAGCTACTACAGGTACTACAGCTACTACAGGTACTACAGGTACTACAGCTACTACCGCTACTACGGCTACTACAGCTACTACAGGTACTACGGCTACTACAGCTACTACAGGTACTACAGGTACTACACCTACTACAGGTACTACAGCTACTACAGGTACTACAGCTACTACAGCTACTACAGGTACTACAGGTACTACAGGTACTACAGGTACTACAGCTACTACAGCTACTACAGCTACTACAGCTACTACAGCTACTACAGGTACTACAGGTACTACAGCTACTACAGGTACTACAGGTACTACAGCTACTACAGCTACTACAGCTACTACAGCTACTACAGCTACTACAGCTACTACAGCTACTACAGCTACTACAGCTACTACAGCTACTACAGCTACTACAGCTACTACAGCTACTACAGCTACTACGGCTACTACAGCTACTACAGGTACTACAGGTACTACGGCTACTACCGGTACTACAGGTACTACAGCTACTACAGGTACTACAGGTACTACACCTACTACAGGTACTACTACAGGTGCTACAGTTACTACAGCCACTACAGGTATCATTGTGTCTACTAGGGTACAGCCACTACAGCACTGACAGTGGTGGGCGGTGGCCCGGGACATTTTGGGCAGTCTTACACCAAGTACTACCCCGCCATGTTTTCTTGTTTCCCAGGCTTCCACGCGTGCCTTTGGCACATGCGCGATTTGATTTACTTTGTTACGTGCCACTTTTGAACCAATAGAAAAGTGCCAAATGAACTTCCGTTGAATAGTTCAAATTCACGCGGACTTCACAAGCAACAAAGTATTTTCGTAAGACTGTTATCCATGTTATTTTCGAGACAAAGTGATCAATTGCGAAGTTTGTGTTCACATAAAGCATGTTTGCAAGTGAGTTTACTCTGCTGGATTAATGTGGAAAGGTATGTTTTCTAATAACTTTGCGTAAATAAGCTTATAAAGTTCAAAGATGCATGCAAAGATATGCCATTGATCAGATCCCTTTTTGCTGCTTTTTGTTTACTGCAGATCGAAATAACTGTACTCTTTGTTGCAAATAGTCAGTGGAATACTCTGAAAACTGTATGTTCTGGCGCTACAAGGTTATTATAACCTTGCTATTAGCAGACTTGTCAAGACCAATGTTAGATAAAATAGGAGAAGAAATAGCATAATAAGTATAAGTTTCCAATGGCTACTTATACAGGTTAGAAGCGATGAAATTTCCAGTTAATTTATAAGGACTTGAGACTTGAACTTACATATAAAATATTAGAATACAGCCGGTAGGTTTGTTCATTTGAACTTTAATTCATAGTATATTTAAGTTGCATAAGGTTTTATATTAAATACTTCTGGTACATGTAATCTTAATAATCGCTGCAATAGTAAGGTCAAAAACAACTAGCACAAGCACTAGCACTTGCCTGATGTGTGGACCTTCAGTTCAGAAGGCTGCATCGGCGACGTTGGAAAAAGCAGTCATTTAGCTTTTTTTCATATTCATGCACTGTATTAATAATTAATAATCGAAGATGTTTATTTACATGCATGTATGTGGAATGTGGTGATGTGTATGTTGGGTAAAATAAATTACGAAAAAGAGAATGTTCAGCTGATGTTGTCATTTGGATTAAAAACAAACACTATCTATAGATTCCACCAACAGGGTATGTTTTTATATATATTTTTTCAATCATGACTAGGTATATGTTACTTTACATTATCTCACTATCTAGAGATTCCACCTGAACAGGTTGTTTTACTTTTTTTTCAATCATGACTGTAGCGATAGTTTACTTTACACTACATGTATATCTATGTGTAAGTATATCTATATCTAAGTTTATTCATATGTATATAAGGACTACAGTCATTATACTGAATTATTTGATTCCTACTTCACAAAAAGTCTTTGTCTTAAATTTGATTTTTTGAGGTCACTGTTGTAATTTTTGGAACATTTAAACGATCAGTGCAGTGAAATTTTTAAGTCAAGTTAAAGCAGAAGAAGTATTTTTTGTTAACATGGAGAGCTATTTTTCAGTTATTGCTGGAATAAACATTGTTTCAGTTTTTGTAGATTTGCCTTATGGATTTCTGGTTTGGGGAGCAAAATAGCAACTTCTAGTACTAACTTCCTTAACATAAGGGTTTAAATGCAAATCAGTTTTTGATTCGAATATCCCTTAATTCCGGCAGCAGGTCGATTTGTTACATCCCTATTGACCTAGCTATTCCAAGGAATTCCTAGGAAATTCCTAGGAATTCCTAAGAAGTAATCATTCTGTTTATATTCTTTCAATTCCTAGGAATTCCTAAGAATTCCTAGGAATATTTTCCAAGCCAACTGATGGGTGAGCAAAGCTT
>CALNXK010001012.1:0-11528 GCA_942486035.1 Porites lobata | reverse complement strand
ACTATTACGCTCTGATTACTCCAAAAAAAGCTTCTCCAATATGTTTAGATAGTACAAGGATTTGTATCGAGTCATCAGTGCGTAGAGTAGTCTATTTTGCATCATAATGCAGGTGTATATAGCTATTTCCAGAAAGGTTGTAGGCAAAAATGTGCACGGGACAATCCCGAAAGGTAATATGGAATATGATCAATACGCTGTTCCTGATCCTGTAGCCGTCAAAACTTCTTTTAATTGCTTTCCTTCAGCACCCGCAAACACACGTCCACGGCTTCTTGTGCCATCCTTTCAAATTTCTTTGAAGAACAGCGAACCCAAAACCACCCACAATACCTTTCGTGATTGTCGTGTGCACTTTTTCCGACAACCTTTCTCGAAATAGCTGTACACATTCTTATCGTATGTATGTATGTATGTATGTAAATCTTTATTTAAACACGGGAAATCATCAGTTAAGCTTAAGTTAAAAACTAAAACTAATTACAACTGCTTTACATGATTGCCGTGTGGGAATCCGATATCGACCGATATATCAGCTACCTTCTTGATATTTCGCTTAAAATGCTCAACGGATGCAGCGTTTTTTAAGTTTTTGGGCAAGTTATTCCATAACATGGCCCCGCTGTAAGAGAAGCTTCGTTTCAAATAATTGGTGCTTGGTTTGGACAAGGTCAGCCTTCCCTCAGAGTTTCTTAAGTTGTAAGCAGAGTGACGCTGAGAGAAAAGACTTTGCAGATATTCTGGAGCAAGGTCATTCATGGTTTTATACATCATTACGGCTTTTTGTTTCTTTCGTCGAAGAGATAGCCTCTCCCAGCTGAGGGTGGAGAGAAGGTGGTTTGAGCTCGCATCAAAGGGTGATTTAGTAATAACTCTGGCTGCACGATTCTGTAATTTTTGGAGCTTATCACTCAAGTAACCACTCAAACAGTCCCAGACGGGGCTGCAGTAATCAAAATGAGGCATAATTAAAGCGTTATAAATTTGAATTGCAGTTTCTTTGGATATAAAGGGCCGCACACGTTTTAGGGCGCCTATAGCTGAAGAGACTTTCTTGCAAATCTCTTCAACGTGTTTACCCCAAGAGAGTTGAGCATCTATGGTAAGACCCAAGGATTTGGTATGATCGACTCTCTTAATAATTTGGTCATCAATTCTGATTTCTACATCGTCACATTGGGCAGATAGTCTTTGTCTTGATCCAATAATCATTAGCTCTGTTTTATCAACATTTAGACTGAGCTTGTTAGCTTTCAGCCAACAGCTAAGGTTATTTAATTCAGGGGTTAGAGCTAGCTTAAGCTCTGTTAACGACGTCGTAAAGACAAGAGTGCACCTCCGAACCTTCAATAACGGACACCTCCCGTCAAAGCAGATACTCCGTCAACCATGATTGTCCCGGCCATATACAGACCATGCAAGTCTGGTCACAGGGGCCGGTCCCCTCACTGCAGGTTTTGCTGTATTACACAAACCTTAACGGTTGTGATTATGGTGTAGTAATTTAACAACGAAATTCGTGCAATCGTATGTATATGTTGTGATTCAGTTTTATCCCTGGTTAAAGTTTTATTTCCCTTTGTTTTGGGGTATAGTAATGCATGGTAATGAGTTTGGAACCAAGGTGAAGTACAATTAATTTACACCAGGGTTAATATTGAGCCCCATAAATAAATCATGATTGGGACCAAGTCGCCCAAAACCATACCGGTCGTGGATAACAATACAATTATAAAAGCAAGTTTTCTATAAAATGGAACCAAAAAAATAGCTTTATAATCCATAGAAGCAATGGCACATTCTAATTCATGTGGCGATAAATAGCAAAACGCAAAATGGTTATAGACCTCAGAGGTGTATTAAGCGAACGAAGTCAGTATAACTTTGGTGTCACGATCAGGCGTTGTTCACCCGCGAAGCACTTGCTGTCAGCACGAAAAATTTGATTTACACCAAATTTATTTAGTGCAAATGTAGTGCAAAAAAGTGCAAACTAAGGTTAAATAAAGGGCAAAGATGGCATGCCGCATTTGCTCATGAATTTACAACCCCCATGTTGAAATAGACCGGTATGCAAATGCGCTATTTACCCGTCTTTGCCTTTGATTTCCTCTTCGTTTGCACCCTATTATTTGCCCTGAGCAAACTTGTGAAAATCTAATTTTTCGTGCATGGTACCTGTTTCCTCGTGTACTTTCCGCTCCCAGCATGAAGAAATTCGCGAAAATATCCTGACAAGACAACTTTTGAAGAGCGAAGTTTATTTAGCGTCCTAACGGTTTTAACTACAAAGTTACACTGCACAATGAATAATAATTTTAGCGCGATCTACAGCTAATTGGATATCAACAAAGAATGGTCCGTATTGGGAAAAACGATCTGAACAATCGTCGGCTAATTGAATATGCAATAGCGTTTTGCAACAGTACCGTAGCTTTGCTGCTTATTAGAGTGCTAATAATATTAAATGTTTTTTTCCGTTATAAATACAATCCGATGTTTCCTACGGTCAAACCTGAGTGTATTTTAGCGATCATTTGCTAAGAGTACAGTGTAGGTATTGTTTTAGAGTCTGAAAATTCGTACGTTACACTCGTAAGATTTTTTTTAATTGACTCCTGAGCTGCAGATGCTTGTATTTACAGACTTCTTTTCACACTCCACTAAAAAACAATAGATTATAACATTAACCGATAAGTTTGTCGGTATGATACTCAAGTGATTATGCTGTGCCATAACACTTGAATTTTCCAAGAGTGTGGTAACCTTTCTCATGACTTTCACCTGTATCGCCAAACCTGAGCTGTTTTACTGGAAGCTTTGTCTTGTCCGTGAGGAGACCGCTGTCTTCACGCCATACATTGTCATTCGCATCACAGTTGCAGCGCCCGTTTGCTGCACATGAGTTGTTCATCCCACATGCACACTTGCCACTTCCTGGCGATGCTCCACCCCAATAGGTCATCTTAGTAGAATCACGCGACACCCACCATCCGTATGGATCGTCAAACCAAAAACCTGAGTGGCGACACTTGTACTTGATAAACTGTTCGCAGTGTAAGGAGACACTGGTGAGACTGGCCAGCTGAGAAAGACTCGCTCCTGTGTAATTAATATCACGTGAGTAACTACCTTGACCTTCATATCCATCCACAGTAGTCCTGCTCTCACTGTCGTGACTTATGACTGTCACACCAACTCCATTCTTGTTAGTCATGTCACAGTACACTGAGAATGGCTCCAGATCTCCCTCGCCATCTGGATCAATATTGTAATTTCCACTTTCTGTTGTAGGGTCTCCCTTCTTTAAATAGCTGCAGGATAACCCAACTACAGAGGGAAGGTGTCCAATTAATTTTAGACTGATAATTTTCACAACATACTGGAGCTTCATTATTCAATATGCCCAGTGCACCACATAGAAATTGTAAACAGTCTGACGGATGAAGAAGACTTTACCATTATTTTTGTCAAAAAGGCAAACCGGGGCGTAGAACATTCTCATTCTGATGCGAATCTTAGCGAACTGGAAAAACGCCCTGGAGACTTTTGAGAATGTATTAAAGTATCCGGGTAACATGTGATTGGCTTTTTTTGAAATCTTTGGGTGAATGGTCCGGTTTTATGAGCTAATGGTCTGAGCTTTTCTCAATAAATTCAGGTTAGAAATACACATGAATCTTTAGGAAGTCTTTGGAATTGTTTATGCGCAGTATAGAGCTGTTTTGAGACCTATATTTATGGAGATAACATTGCTGGTCGGGGGGAGGAATTCCGATTCAGCAAGTAAGGTGAGGATACTTAGAAAAACCAAACGGGTGGTGGGTCCTACAAGTTTGTATGGGGTCAAGGGTATGCCCACTTGAGAAGCTACATCAGGGATGGTTTCCACATTCTGGGCGCACACCGACGAATTGGGAGAACCAACCGTAAAATAGTTATCACTTTCATGCATGAGGTCTTGAATGTGATAGTTGTTCTTCAGTAGCCACTCAAAGGCGTCGGCCAAGAGATTACAGAAGTAAGGGCAAGGGGCAAGGAATGGGATCGCAAGCCAAAGGGGTGGCAAAGATCGATGTAAAAGTTGCCCTGCCACTGGATGCTGAGTGGTTCGCAGTTCTCCGGGCAGACTGGTCAGATCAGTGTCAGAAGGCGTATTTGACCAAGTTTGGCCATGAGGGCCGTGATGATGTGCAGCTAGAGAGAGAGCTTGGTGGAAGGTAGCGTAGTGCAAAGTGAAGGCTTCCTTAGGTATGTAATAATAAATTGAAGAACAGAGGAGAGAAGAGATATCAGTGATAAGGCACCAGACGCCACCTTTCTTAGGCACTACCCCGCGGGGGAGCATTGAAAGTTTGGGATTGATGCTGATTTCATTGGTTACGACAAACGAAACTGTCCTAATATATGGGTGTTCGTAAAGTGGGGTTCCACCCCGAATGTTGGAAGTTAAGGGTGGCAACAAAAAATTACAAATAGCACGCTCTTCTGCAAGTTTCAACCCGAAAAAAAAACAACAACAACAAGACTTTAACAGCGTCTTGAAATTAATTGCATTTTCTGCAACACTTCATTGTCGTCCCGGAGGATCTTCTTGCATTGTTTCACTGATCATAATACTTGTTTATGTGTGTCATAAACCCTTGTTATAAATAAGAGAATTTTAGCAAATACAAGGTTGTACTGAAGTTAGCAGAACACGTTTTACCTTCGCATTTTTCACCTCTAAAGTCAGCTGAGCAAACACAAACGTATTTTTTTGTCAGTATATCCCATGTAGCATGTCCCGTGGTTCAGACAGGGGTTCGTGGCGCAAGGATTCTAATTTAAAAGAAATGTATGGAAGAATCAACATCTTAGTTTGTTATCATCATCTTCTGTTCTTTTTTATGTATCCATGGAAATTTTCCCGTTAACAATTTCATTTTGGGAAAATGGGACACCAGAAACGTTGCTTCCCCGTGGTTAACAGGCATTTACTCATGGGTATAACGGCTATTGTGAACCAACCTATATTGTATGCATCTCCAGTAGACCCATTAACTTTATAACTGATACCGTTTTAGAATAAAATTCAAGCAAATCGTTACTACATAGTGATAGTGAATTCTTAAAGTTGGGTTGAGCCATTGTACGTCCTGCCTGTGTGCCTCTGTAGATCCAGTCTTTTCTTGGTTTGAGATCTTCTGGATGCTGCAAGTGATCTGAATTACTGAGTTCACAGGTCAACTTGTTGTTGATCGTTGGACCAATATTATATGAAACACACTCCCTGGCAAGGGCGCATTGGTCTTGGCAGTCTAACTTTAGTTCCACAGAATGATTTGAAAACACGTGTCCTTCGAGGTAAAACCCACTGGCTTGTGCCAGAAATGTGATGCGTCGGTTGTTTTGACCGCAATTTCCTAAAACACAGATTAAAACGGTTGGGCCGAGAGGCACTAATAACGTGTACTCGAACAGGGGTCGGTTTAACGAAGCCATCGCTCAGTGATAAGAACTGACAGCCGGGGCTAAGAAAACCTAGAAATTTACCAAATGTTTCGGTTCTTATATCACAATGCATAGTTATAGCCTGAATTTCAGACGATTACATCGAGTCGTTTTTATTCCCTCAGCAACTTCTGAATCAATCTACTGTTAATGCCGTCCAGTGACGTCACTACCCCTTTGCTTTAATTCATGCAAGAACTGAAACACGATTATCAATTGGCAAACAAAGAAGTATCGTCTGGAAACGTCTAGATACAGAACTGCTTCACAATTTTTGATCGCAATCAGGGGCGTAGCGTCCTTTACGCAAATACGCACGTCCGTACTTGAGAAATTGGTAAGATTTTTTAAAAGATTTTCTGTTATTAGTAAAAGCCATTTGTAGTGTTGTGACTTCACTTTGTATTGTGCAGATTTCTTCCTGTCTGTCTCTCTGTTATTCAACATCGTTTTTACACTTAAAACACAACAGTTTGAGTAGTAGAATGTGATAAATTCGAAACATTCTTGAAATGTTTGCCTTCAGGCGATCCCACAATACATTGCGTATTCATGAAAATCGGGAAAAAATAGACTGACTGATTATCACTCCTTTTAAGATTTACTTGGAAAGTTTTCCCATCCAAAAGCTTTTCATTTTTTCAGTTTTCTCTCTCCCTCCATAAATGTCGATAAAAGTCTATTAAAGACTACTTTATAATGTCGCTCAACTGGAAAATCATGGGCAAAACCATGCCGACGATAATCCACGTATAAAGTTGAAGCAAACTACGTTTGGCGCGGTGTCAACAAGAATATTGCATGAAATTTACTCCTAGTGAACAGATGTAGTATTTTTTCATTCATATTCAGAGCAAATGAAAATAAATAAATGCTGGCTATCAATTGTTTGTTCCTGTCCCGTGCTCATGATCGAAATAAGGGAAAAACGCAAAAATTCAGCAAAGGGCTAAGCGTGCGGAAATTTACACAAACATGCTCCTGTACCAGCTAGCTCATGTCAAAGAAGAACGTTTTGAAAGCTTTTTTGATATCATGTTCTATTGTGAACATGCCTGTAAACTGCCAATTGTGTATTTAAGGAAAGCAAAAAACACTATTTTGTACGAGGTTTTTAAAACCATGTAGACCCGTGTGCGTAGTTGTCAAAATGGTCACGCTACGCCCTTGGCAATTCATGGGTGACCTTTAAACTGTCCACTGCATGCAGTACTCTGAACGGATCTGTTGTATATTCAATAATCAAACTCGACCGCAATCACGCAATGAAACAAGAACGCTCTTACTAGTGTGAGTCTCGCTTGCTTGGAGCCCATGGGGCTTGGAGATAAGTTTTGTTGTCAAACAAGCTGGTGCTGTTATGCTACATTTTCGTTTTGAATACAAAGCAAGTATGATATATGTCATAATGTAAATTTCACAACGTAAACATTGGAATGAAAGACAGGCCACACATCTTAGCTTCACACTGGTGTGAAACCTTTGAAACCTTTTACATATTGATATTGCTCCAGTGAGGGGAACTCTTTTGGGATTTTACACTCAAAAAATTGAACGATGATGTTTATCAGTATAAATATATATATAGCTTCTATGTTGCGGACCAAGATACGGCTCGGTACAGTTTTTGTTCAGTACAGGAAAAATGTGTAAGTTTAGCAGAACCCTATACAACAGACATTTAATTCAGTTCGCGCGTATTCCTGTTGAATTTGTTGTCCGTTTTATAAGATATCAAAATCGCATGAAAGTAATTGCATTTTCCATAGCTGCTTAGTATCTGCTTTTGATATCTCCATACAGCTGGTGTTCACGCGAACTCAGAGTAGAATTTTTAGAGCTGTACACAACATGCATTTTGTCACAGTATCACTGGGGTAAAGCGTTTCCTTTTCCACGAAAATTTCACTTTCTCGTCAAAAAAATCACTGACTCAGTCAGACTCGGACTAGTTTACCGTATGGTACTTAAATTTAGCCATTGCTCAGTACAGCGAACGGGATTATGTATTGTCAAATTTATCTACAGTCTGCGGCCCACAATGACATCATCACGATCCACGATTTATTTAAAATTTATTTTATTTCAAGTTTTTTTAAAACGATCCTCGATCCCTGATGCCTGATCCCCGATTCTCGATCCTAATTTTCCAGTAAACCTTGAAGTTTTGCTCATTAACTGATGATTAATCTTTTTTGGGCCACTGAAGTAATCACTTGTTCTAAAGTAATCAACGCTTTCAAGCGATAGAGTTCGTGGACCGACCCGTTCCGGAAAAGCTCGATATGGGATTTCTATTCTATGGACATGGACCGATATGAAGTGCTGCAAGTAGAGTGTGTGATGGTCAAGTACAAAGCTACCCGTCTAAGCACATCATACGCATACGTAACGTCAGAAGGGTAGCTGAAGTTGCTTGCAGTAGTAGTCGAAGGTTAAGTCATTAATATCTCAAGTATTTATAAGGCCGCAAGGCGACGTCATATCTTGCAACTGCGAAAATCTGTCAATTAATAAAATACATACAACAAAGTGAATCTATTTAACCGTAGAGTTTCAGTAATTGCCACAATATTCTGAAAAATGTAACGCCTCAATACACTACAAAACAGAATTTCCCCGCTACAATATTTCCTCATCGAGGTATTTACTTTTTAATACGCGTGGATAATTACACGAAAATGAAGGGTCTCGAATCGGGGAAAATTGCATCATTGCCAAACAGCTAAAAACGTGATCAACTTACATGCGTCATTTCAGTCATCGCCGAAAATAAGCCGCATGCTCGTCACGAGACTCATTTGAATACAATAAAATTCGTCACGATTCTTATCCCCAGTTTCCACGGTCTCCGCTAGGATCGCTTGGGAGCATGGCGCCCTAATTGGTGGCCACTGACAAAGACAAATAAAAAAAACAAACGCCTGCATTTTTAGAGTCTCGCTCTGCTAAAGCAAGCTCGACTAATAAGCTTAAATACACACACGGAACACTTCAAAAACACAACAATTTGCTTTAATTGAAAAGAAGCTATTTTGGCCCTATAATGAAGAAGAAAACAACAAGACAACAAGAAAGAAAAGCTAACAGAATCATTACACTTGACGGTAGAAATGACAAAAGAATGTCCAATTATAACTTAAATCCCAGAAAACGTCACGCAAACAAAGTCACTGCCGAAACCACAAAGCGGCTCTAAAAGAAAAACCTACCGACTCTCCGCAAAGATTCTTCATCCGTAGTTCAATTTAACAATTTATAGTTTGGAAGACAAAGGCAATTTTGCTGTTTATATTACGATAAAGACTGTCGAAATTAAATTTTTCAACTTCATTCAAGTATGCCAGGCATGCTATACGCTGAATATCAAACGACAATCCTGCTAAAATTTCTTCTCGCACAGTGGGTATCTTCTTCATTTTTTTGTTAAGTTAATTAGAAGCAGTCTATGACGACAAAAGCAGAGAGAATCTGATCAAAGCATTTCCCTGCGATAAGGTGAATATGATTCTTGAGATCTAGTTAAATTAACAAGGAATTTTTCTCTGTTTCACAATGCCTTATAAGAAAAAAGGAAACGGCTGGTACTGTTGAAAAAAGTGCTTCGAGCAATTAAAAGAAGGACTTACTATTTAAATTTTCACATTTGCTGTAGCGTATTCCGCTTATACTCTACGACCCTTGACAGCTGAAGACAATTCAAAAGTTTCTTCCTCATTGTATGTAAAGCTAACCGTTAGTCATTTTTGACAATTGAGTAAAAAGAAACAATATAGAAAAAAGGTTTTCTTCATTGAGCATGACGGAACACATCACGGCAAGTCCTAAAAGGCTAAATGTCTACTCCACCTGAAGTTTTAGCTTCCACCCATCTAGAATCCACCGCAGTTCCATTAAACCACAGACCTGGCTTCAATTTCGTGCAAAACATGGCCGCTGCAAGCGTATTTATTTACTTTCTTATATGATCGTGGCGACCACTTCTCACTGACGGTACACTGTCCTTCAGTTTGATTCGCTTTTTTTTCGAGCCTTACACTTTTAATAGAACGTCGCCAATGTGCGTGAGTTCAAATGTAAAGCATCAAAACAAAGGAAAAAGATTCCAATTTAATTTTACAGCCCCAGTTTTCATTCAGACTTTTTGGCTTGGAAAACTCGATAGTTTCGTGAGATCAGACAGTCGAGACCGGCTCACTTGCTTGGCAACTTATTATAGCAACTCAAGGGCGAAGCGCTAGGCAATTAATGGAGATGTCCGGTATTGATTTGATGCACTTGAAAACAACGAGAATTTTAAAGTTTCTCCCGTGTTGGCAAAATTAAATCTCCATTGGCTGTTCAATTATTTCTTTTAAATATCTACAGTCTTAACTTAACCTAACTTAAACCCGACTAAAAAAATTGCGTTCGTAACATAAGTTACATAGAACTTAAAAGTTCTCACGGCAGAAATTAAGAACTTAATTAAGAACCTACTTAGCCTAAATTACTAATAACTACTTCAAAATACAAGAACGGTTTTTGACTTCAAAAAATGTAGGTTCGTAAACAAGGGTTTTACTCTAGCTGAAAGAAATGCAAAGATGACCATCGCAGTTAAAGACTCAACTGATGTAGTCGCGAAAGAATGCCTGAAAAAATAGCTGAATCTGTTAACCTCACCTTCTACGCGCGCAGTTGCAACGTAGTTTAGCCAAGCTCCCCAAACAACACAAACCGGGAAGAGTGTTAACACAGCTAAACGACCTGACATACTGAAGGCCTTGATAGGGAATGAACCGCTCCCGAATGCGATCGGACAGTTATAATGGAAATTAAAAGCAGAAAATGTCATCCGGGCTTAGTCATCAGTTAATTTGAACATCCCTTGACGTCTTTATTAGATAGTTTATACTACTGCATTAGAAATTACTGCAATTTGATTGGCTTAGAGCAGTGGTATTTCAGCTTAATTTGAAATACCGCAGTGAAAATTACAAACCTTTTGTGGGTAGTAGTATAAACAAATAATAGCATGATTTGTACGTTATGTTTGGCATAAACACCACTTGTATTTCAAAATTGTCTCAAATTTCACGCGCCTAACGGCCCGTGAAATTACGTATAACAATTTCGAAGTATCACTCGTTGTATTTATGCCAAATATCACCACAAATCATGCTATTACCTATATTAAGAGCCATTTTCTGAGAAAATCGAGAATCGCACGACACTCGTCAAAAAATCGAATTTTTTATTATTTTGCCAAAACATCCCTTTTAGTGACCTAATTTAAGGAAAAATAGTTTTGGGTTCAAACGATTCATTTTAAAGGAGAAATTAAAAAAAGTTTGAAAAATCGATTTTATTCCTGTTTTTCGAACAAAACACGGCAGGATGCAATGGCAACTTCGAGAGAAGGGTGAACGCGTAAGAAACATTCCCTGACACTGAAACTTCACCGAATTATTATTTTGTTCTTACTCTTGAAAACCTTAAAAAGAAAATTTGAAAACAATGTCTTATATTTTTATAATCGACAAGTGTAAAGAGGTCATATTTGTGACGTTAGACGTGCTAGAAAATGAAGGCCAACTTTGACTATTAAAAAAGGCCTCTGGTATATGCCGCTTGATCATAAAATCAATATAAAATGGAACCTTGGCTTTTGTACTAACTTACTGGAAAGTTTTAGCTCTGGAAATCAAATACCATCCTGACACCAAAGCAAGCGGTGAGAGCAATTGAATTGGGAAATTTATGCAAATTAGACGGCTTGCGGACGGTTGTCAAACTAAAAGAAAGGTTTTACATGAAAGGATTACTCACCATTGCTTGTAACACGTTTTTACGGCAAGGAAAGTTATTTCCAACTTCTGTTGCGTCGGTTTGAGTCACAAAATCCATAATTTTAAGCCAAAAGGTCCAAAAGACAAACGTACGTTTGCTCAGCCACAGCGCCAGAATCCGGCCGTGAATCGAAATGAAGTCACAACACGTCACTGCGGTCCTTTAGAAGCAAGAGTTGCAAGAGTTTTTAATTCAGTCAGGAG
>CALNXK010001011.1:0-11731 GCA_942486035.1 Porites lobata | reverse complement strand
TTTTTTTTAGTGTTTTTGCGGTTTATCTCTAGGCCTCTATGTTGCTCTCAAGCTGCCAATATCATGACATATGTAGAAAGATAGTGTTTCTTTTCTTTTCTTATTTGTTAAACCATCATCGAAATTGTTTTTCAGCGCAGTAAGAAAGGATTTAATTGTTATCAATCTGAGAACTATATTTTCCCTTGTTGATAAACATGTTGCATTTTGCGTTAGAGCCTATATTTATCATAAATTGCTTAATTACATTTAGGATATTTAATTGAGCAAGTACCAAACTGGATTTCAGGTGGGATAGCTCTCGTAATTAGGTAGAAAGACATTACGATATATGAGGAAGTGTTAGTTGAATGTGAGAAAATCATGTCTCATTGCTCAGTCTAATCTAGGAATAAGGCGTAAAAAGAAATTCACTAAAAGTCATATACGCGAGCAAGTTTGCACGCGAATTGGAAAACTTGACAAGGTTTTCCTCTGCAAGCTAAGAATCTTGTTTATAAATATTCGTTTCCCTAATTTTAATTTATACACGACAAAGGAAACCTGCCAAAAGAATTAAAACTAATGTTCTTTTACAATGTATGTTATGCACTACAAAAACTAGACAACAGTAAGATGGTGGTTTCTTTGCTTTTGTCCCCTTTCAATAAAAACGAGAGAAAGTAACTAACAAATTCACCTGCTGGGTACTAATTAATAACCCCTTGGAACTCTTCCAGGCCAAAATAAACAACGAAAACCTATTAAACTACCATACAAACTGTTTCAAAGATAAGACATAAGACTCGCGTAAGAATCATTGAATGATCATTGGCCAGAGAAGAGACGCTTCAAATCAGTTAAAGGGTTATGCGTACTCGCACCTTTCACTTTTAATCTCCTGTTGAGCCATTCCCTCTGTCCCCCATTATGTGGAGGAGCGCGTCAACCCAAAGAACGGCTACATAGGAGACTACATGGAAATTAATGATGGCGATCAAACAAATAATAAACATGCCAAACAAATATGTCTTTCCAAGCTTAAACTTCATAGATAAAAAAATCCTGACTTTTTAAAATTGACTGATTAGCCAATAATGAATAATTAATTTTTGATAAGAAGATTATGTGTTCTTTCATCGTCAGAAAATTCAGCAGCTTTTCAAATCTTTCAGTGGCCTTACATAACGGTGGAAGGTCTTTCTTCACATCTTCGGTGGTTGTGACATCGGCGGCCTTCAGCCGACCCGCCACCATTGAGAAGAAACCCCTTATACTTAAATGACTACACTCAACATCCATTCACTTCGGGACAGCATTAGGGTGGCTCATTGATGAGATCACTGACCGCCCCCCACCAATGTGGCCCAGGTTCGTATCCCGGCGACGAAACCGTATGTAGTCTACATGCTGCTACACAGCCGATTTTGGCGTCGTTACGCAACGCTCCTTTGTGGGGAGGAGCCTTCCGTGACGACATCAAAAACGACGGCTGTATAGCAGACTACACCATATTTCGGTCGAGTTTATTGTTGGTTCTGTCCCTTGTTCCTATAGAGGTTTTTCTCTTGGTAATCTGGTTATGTCCTCTTTATAAAAACCAACACTTCCAAATTCCAATTCGATCTAGAACGCACGGAGTCGACACGTTTCAGGGTAAACAAATTACAAATTACTCTCATTACATTTCTAACACTCACCACATCCACTACTGACACTTCAGTACTAGCTTCATCAATCTCTATTCACAACATCGTTTACACTCACTGCACTCGCATCATCTACTACGCTTACTAATTTTCCTTCACTCACTGTACTCACTATACTCGCTACATTCACCGGCTCAGATACCACACTCATTAAAATTCTACCACGTATGACCACAATATGACATTCACTACAGTTAAATATACTTACTTGAATGTATGTCCCTTTTTCTTAAAATACGACAGGAAGCTGTCCATTTTTCCCCCAGGGAACTCACCAACATTTCCGACATTTCGACATTTTTTCTCAAGTCTTTTTCCCCTGCACGCGGCGATCCTTTTGGCTAGTTTAATCTTCGTTCCTTCTAAAAGTTTGCCATATAAGTTTGCAAATTCCTCTATATTGCTCCTAGCTCGGCGTTCTTCCCGTTTCCGTGGCCCCAACTTGCTTGTTAATAGCGGAGCTCCACGCGCGACGCTTCGCACCGGGCGTGGGCGGAGCCCATAGCTAAGGAAATGTGGTATAGTCCAGTCAATCTGGCATTTTCTAGGCTCAACATCAAACTAAATGCGACAGAATTGTTTTCAACGTCATTTAAGTAAGGGTGGCCTATCTAGTAACATATTAAAAATCCGCCAAAATCCGTTCAGCGGAACATGTTAAAATTAAGCGTTAAACATTTTGAGCTTTAGCACAGGGCACCAACGTTAGTTAAAATTATATGGTTAAACAAAAAATGCACAAAGTGTGTTTGTTACTTTTATGGAAAAGTAAAACAAGAAAGAATAACTGCTACCTAGTTTTCGCTGGTAAAAACGAAGTGTTTCTTTTTTTCAAAAGGGATAAATATCAAACACGGTTGGCTTTTGCACAGGAAGCCCATGTTCCACTCAAGGAACCCCAAAACAATAGGAGGCTTTCAGAGTAATAGAATGAACTGTTGGCTGTAAAACTACAACACATTTAGTCGTAAGGCTTTAAATCTGGAAAATGAAAGCCGTTACTTAATCATTAGCTTTTAAAAGAAATCTTTTTTATCAGATTTCAGTTAGCCGCAAGGGTAAGAAAAATATATATCAGAGCTGGATTTCTGAATAACGTTACAGCCAAAATAGAGCTCTCCTGTCAAACAGTTTTTTCTTTCAACAACTATCTCCAAAGAAGTCAACATAAAAACTAAGAGTGCAGCCATTGTTCTTCTTTCTTCTCCTCTTTTCTTTCTCCTCGCTCTTTCTATTTTTCCTTTCCTTGCTCTTTACTGGGAGGATTTTTGGGCTCATTTTCCCTTCGCCTTTTGGTCTCTTTCTCAGTGAAAAGACTGCAATTTTCGTTCGGTACGTTTTCAAACATCCAGCAAGATAATGCTTTGGCTTTTTCGGTTACCTATACATCAGTTTTTGTTAACGTACCAGCATCCTCAAATATACAAGTTTCACTTTTTCGAAGCTTTTCATTTTCTTCTTGTTAAAAGTGAATTGGAGAGTGGGGGAGGATAGTTTTTTCTTCACGACGCACAACAATGCAGAGTTTTTGAACGGGTTAAGCTCCAGTGCTCATGAATTTGATGAGAGGGAAATGCCTTTTCATTAAAGGAAAAGCGTTGTTACCTTCTCAAAGGTTAACGGAACATTCATCGCATAAGAACTTTGGTTCTAGCAAACGTTTGTTTCAAGAAAACGAAATCGTATAATAGGGAAGCCGGTTTTTAAGGGAAAGATTAATTCTGGGTTGCCAAAACAATGCGTATAAAAATATCTTGTAAGAGTCTCTGGAGTAATACAAATTCCCCACGCAGAGCATAATTCACGCAACTCAGTCAGAAGGTTAACTTGCAGTAAGTTGAAGTGTTACACAACGCTCATCCGTAGAGAAACACGGGTTCCGCAAAAAGAGGTGACACATCAGAAGCTAAGTCAGGCAAGCCTATTAATGTCGTACATACCGTGAAATTCCGAAAATAAGGCCCGAGGCTTAATCAATCAATCAACAACTTTATTTAAGTGTCTAATCTTCTATCTTGCCTTGAGGCCTACTAATCGGGGACACTACTTACATTACTTATTAATAAGAAATATATATACATAATACTATAAGCTAATAAGATTTAGCTATTCTCAAACTACTTAAAAGATACACGATATTCAATATGCTTCGAAAATACACCTATGTAATAAATAAGAAAAAAACTATATATACAATTTTATAATATATCAACTCTTCTAGTTATGATATTTTCTGTTTATGAATTATGAGTCACACAGGTGGCACCCTTTGCATGCGCCATCACTAATCAATTTGCTCAGATCTTTTCTCCTTATATTTGCTTTAAACCTGCTTAAGGAGGTCTCGTTTCTGTCCTTCGTACTCAATTTTGACCATAAAAATGGCCCAAAAAATCTGAGGGAATGCTTTCCATATTTAACAGTTTTTACCCTTTGAACGTGAAAGTCCGAGCTCCTCAGGTTGTAGTTCGAAGGCGATGACGAGAAGAGTTCTAGTATGTTGTAAGGCAGTAATCTATTCCTTATTTTGAACATAAAGATAGCGATATCTTGTAATCTCATGTTATATAGACTAGTCATTCCAGCGTGTGTAAGAAGTTCACCATAAGAAGTGACTCGATCTTTGAAGACTGTACGTAGTCCTTTTTCATTAATTCTCTCTAGCTTGTTTCTCTCACTTGCACGACAAAAGTGCCACACCAAGCTACAGTATGTGAGATGGGGTAAAACTGCAGTTTTATATATCCGTAGTTTTGCGTTCATCTGGATTAGATTCTTTAGCCTTTGAAGAACACCAATCATTTTACTGGTTTTTATGCAGACCTCTGATATATGCTGCGCGAAATTCAAGTCTTTATCAATAATTATGCCTAGCAGTTTGAATGCATCGGTAAAGTTAATTCTGCAATCATCAATCACTAGCTCCATTTGTTGTGTGTCCCTTGCTATAGCCACTGCTTGGTATTTGCTACAATTGCCTTGCAGAAAATTTGTCTTATACCACCTCGATGTCTCTTCCCCATCTTCCTTAATTCTATCTATAGCTATGTGCAGATTCAAATTGGAGTAGTAGATCTTATATATATTTTTCAAAGGCCCTTTTTGAGGGGCTTATATTCGGAGGGGCTTATCTACGGAGGGAAATTTGCGTTTCAAAATCGATTGGGCTACCCTTATAGTTGGAAGTAAATTTACCGTTTTTGCTTTGTTTTACTTTGTTTTGAGGTCAATTTTCCAAGTACAAGTCCCCGGGGGCCTTAAATTTGTTGGGCGATTTAACTGAGGGTTTTTTGCGTTACGAGTTTGGGGGGGGCTTATATTTGGAGGGGCTTATACATGGAATATCAAATCAAACTGTTCACCATCAGTCAGCTACTAAATTTGATTCCATGCTGCAGGATATAAAAAAAATTACAAGCCTGCAAAACTAAAAATACTTTCTGCATTTCTGATATTGAGCAAAAAATACTAATATATTTAATCATGTCAATACAGACTGACTAACAATTTCCCTTTTAAATACCGTTATAGAAAAAAAAAAAATACAGCTTGGAAAACAGAATGTGAAGACAAAAGAGTGGCTGGATAACCTGTGCAAAGCCGTCAAGACGAAACACTGACCCAGGTGTTTCTCACACATTTAGTCGGCGTTTTTAAGCCAAAACTACCCAAAATACATTGGCGATGTTGTATAGAAAATTCTTGAGGAAAAAAAAAACAATTATCAAATGTTTTATCTGAATTTGTGATCTTCCTGAAATTGGGTTTCCTGTGGTGAAAGTTGAAAGTCTTTATTGCCAATTTTTCTCATGTTTCACCAAACCGATTTTGGCGGATTTTTAGCACGTTGTTACAAAGCCATTTAACAAAGAAATGGCGTTGAAAAAAATTCTGTTGCAATTAGTTTGATGCTAAACCACAATTTGACTGGACTAGTAATGTACCCATCTCAGTAAATTTGGTAATCACGTGACCGTACACCGACCGACTGCCCGCCCGCCCGACCGTCCGTCCGCACCACAGGCATACCAATGTAAAATAACTCAATCAACAGGTATGGCAACCCAAATGCAGCTCAAGGTTTTATTTGGAAGGAAATCACATGGCCGCCCGGACTGTTAGAAAGAAAAAACAACAACAAAGTCGTGTCTTTTTCGCGTTTTTTTTTTTTAATGTTTACACTAACGTGGATAACAGAGAAAGAGCTGGAGCGAGTTATTGAAAACAAAGGAAACCAATTTCGTAAGAAGAAAAACATGGAACATCAAGGCGGCCGTGAGAAAATGACAAATACTAGCGGCCAGCAAGGTGAAAATGCATGAACACAGGAAACAAAATATTGGGTAAGCACATACGACAATTCCTCCTTAAAAATAATGTGTAGCAAGGACGTTTGACGTTTTATTCGTACAAAACAGCGTTGTAGGCGTGCAAAACAACGGCAAAGGAAAGACAAAAGAGCATGCTGCACGCCACGTGCAAATTTGTTTTTTGCTAATTAGTAGAAAAAGTGTGTTACACGGGCAATTTGTTTTTTTTTTTTTTTGCTAATTAGATCTATTAGTCTTGAAGCCAGTTTCATTGTCTTCCCCGTTTAGCATTACACGATTTATTTATTTATTTTTTTGTTTACACGTATAATTAACCAGAGCTTCGCTTTTAGCCCTGGCTAAATCGATGTATTGGACTTTCCATTTTTGCTATAGAGAACGCGAGAGACGTTTGAGAATGTACTGTTTACGCAACTGCGGTTTACATATCAGTTAGAGGACTTTAGTTAATTCTGATTCCTTAGTCTCCGTAAGATCCGTGACAAACCGGAATGAACCTCGTATCGTTCCTCACGCTCCAGGGAAATGAGCCGATTGCACATGGAAACTAATTTGAGAGACATACATATACAGCTCATACAGTGAGAGACCCGGGAGAGATAGATGACTAGCGTGCAACGAGAGAAAAGCGTTTCTTGAAGAGAACCGAACTGAATAAAAGCTGTCCCAAAAGTAAGTTACAATTAAAGCACTGCCAACTCACAGCAACTGAACAATTGGCGCTTGAAAACGAAGTTTATTCGAATAACTCAAGATATCTGATACTGCGTTAAAAAGCAATAAAGAGTACTATTTAGCTACTGCTATCATGTTTAGTAAACTCAAAATGTACTGAACTCATTTATATCGCTATTCAAAACTATATACATATATTTACCGTTTTAAACCTAAGTTAAACACGTATTTTTAAACTGAACCAACCTTTTAGTTTAAAATTATTTTCTTTATCAAAACTGCTGACTGATTTTTTTCGACTACGTACAAAAAGTTAACCAAAATTAAAGTATAAGTTATAACGAGATAAGTAAAGAAATACAAGTGGAAGCTTTTCAGAGTCAACCCTATGCAAAATCGGTGTTAATCTTTTGCTATTGATTTTAGTTTTGTTTTAACAACACGAAAATCAAAAACAAAATAAAGAAATGCCATCAACTCATTTGCGCTTAAATATACGTAACTGATTTACAAGTTCAGTGTCACAACAATAACAATGAATTATAATGATAACAACTGACAACAAGTTTTTTATGAGTGATATCCAGGTGATCATGCTGTACCGTAACACATAAACTTTCCCAAGGTGTGGTAGCCCTCCTCCTTCGTGTTTTCAGTATCACCAAACCTGAGCTCTATTACTGGAAGTTTTGTCTTGTCGGTGAGGATGACCGCTGTCTTCACGCCATACATCGTCATTCTTATCACAGTTACAGACATCACTGGGTTCTGCACATGAGTTGGTCATTCCGCATGCGCACTTACCACTGCCAGGTGATGCTCCACCCCAGTATGTCATCTTAGTGGAATCACGTGACACCCACCAAGCATATCCGCTGTTCCTGAACATCTTCGATTTATAACAGTCATACTTTACAAACTGCTCACAGTGCGAGGAGATTCTGGTGAGATTGGCCAACTGAGACAGACTCGCTCCATTGTAATTAATGATACGTGAGTAGCTACCCGGGTTTTCAAATCCTTTCACATGAGTCCTGTTCTCACTGTCGTGACTGATGACAGTCACGCCAATTCCATTCTTGTAAGTCATGTCACAGTACACTGAGAATGGTGCCAGATCTCCTTCGCCATCTGGATCAATGTCGTAATATCCACTTTTTGCTGTAGGGTCTCTGTTCTTTAAGTAGGTGCATGATAACGCAACTGTAGAAAGAAGGATCCCGGTTATTCTTTCGATTAGTTATTCCGGTCGTTTATGACCTATTTAAAAGACTTAGTCTTAGACAGAAGTTCAAGTGTTGAAAATTAAGGAATATGTAAACTGAGCGATAATCAAGCCGTCAATAGCTGTCACACAGAAAGGAGGAGCGTAGGATCTCCGGCTTGAATAATATAAACACGATTGATTTTCCCCGGCGGCAATTTAGGAGCTGCTCGTAAGGTCTTTCTTGATTCGTTCTTTTAAACAATGGTAATTCATTGTTTACCATTGTTTTCCGGTTTGGGTAGCAAACCAATTGGCTTTCCTTAATTTCCCTTTTCAGAGTTCATGAAAGCCGGGCAGCGGGCTGCCAGTAACTTTCAAAATTTTAACGACATCGATACGGCATGTTACGGCACAGTTGCAGCAAAAAAAAAGGACTGGCCAACATCCTACCATCTTGACCTCGCGCTTGGTGAGTGTTTAAGTCATATGTAGTATGATGACAAAAATGCCGTCCAATACAGTTGGTTTTGGCTCCATTAAATAGATATCAGTTGAAGATCGTTTGAAGAAGAGCTCCCCCTTCCCATCCCCCGCCCCATCATAAAAATGTCAGCACAGTTACATCTTTTGGAAGCGGATATCACCAAGGAAAACAACACAAAATAAATGTAATACTCCGCTACATTACAAAGTAGGTGAACACATCAGTCATAACCAAAGTTCGCGCATGTTTCTGTCCCAGGTCAGACTAATAACATTTAAAGGAACCGATTATTTGATCAAAACACTCAACTGTTGATAAGAAATTCTAAGAACTAAATTGTTGAAAGTTATTTGAATTTTTATATCTCGATGTATCTGTTATTTTTCCCGGCATTGATTTTCTTCTTAGTGCAAATCGACTATGGCTCCTGTTCAAAAGCAGCGAAAGGCATACGTTGTAATAAAATATCTTAGACCTCCTAACTACTCGAAAAATGTTTAGTTTGTACTGACATTATGTTCTAAGTAAAATCAAGAGCCATTATTGCTCTTGGTAACTATAAAATGCAGCACGACAGCCAAGATGACAACCATTTTGAATTGATAAATCTTAATTTCACTGTCCATGTTGTTATTTTTAAGGTAAAATTTTGAATAAGAAGTTATTGGCCTGACTTATTTTTGGAGAATGCCAGAGCATACCAGCGCACCATTGTTCTTTAAATTCGCTCTCAAAATTAAAACCTGACAGGTGTCAAGGAGGGGTTTAAAATTTTGTTATAAAAACTGAACATCACGCTGAAAATAACCAGTTTGGTACCCGAAACTTGGGTGCTTCCACGGGACATTTTTCTCTCCTCACATCATCATCATCATCATCATCATCATCATCATCATCATCATCATCATCATCATCATCATCATCATCATCATAATAATAATAATAATAGACACTTATATAGCGCGGTATCCACTAATTGCTCAAAGCGCTGTACAATAATATGGTAAGAAACTAGAGTTAAAAACTGTTATAAGATAAAATAAAAATTAAATAAAGCTACCAAAATCAAACATCGTAGGCTTATTTAAATAACTATGTCTTCAACTTCGTCCTGAACTGGTTGACAGATGTAACACGCCTGAGTTCAGAGGGCAATTGGTTCCATAACCTAGGAGCAGCTGCAGAAAAAGCCCTATCACCATACGTCTTTAACCTAGTCCTAGGCACGGCTAGAAAATTCTGGGAACTAGAACGAAGTAATCGTGGACCATTAGTGTAGCGTAAAAGTTCGGATAGGTAAGTTGGTGCCAAGCCATTTAGACATTTGTAAACTAAGAGCAAAATTTTAAAATGTATGCCATAACCCAGCGGCAACCAATGAAGTTTGAACAGGATAGGAGTGATAATTTTTTTATAGTCAAATTGCTTAGATAATGTAACAATGCGTGCAGCAGTGTTTTGTGTCAGTCTTAACTTGTTTAACAGGTGCTTAGGAAGACCATGTAACAAAGAGTTACAGTTATCGAGTTTAGAGCTAATAAACGCAGGTACTAAAATTTGAGAGGTATCTTCACTTAAGTACTTCCTGATCTTAGCTATGTTCCTTAAATGATACTGACAGGAAACGCAGATTTTGTTAACATGGTCGGTTAAATCAAGACACTAATCTATAATCACCCCCAAATTTCGGGTGGAGGGTTTGGTTGGATCTTCTCATCAACCACTTGGATAAACTCTAGAGAAGGCCTGCGGCGAAATTTTGAGCTGATGAGAATAAGTTCAGTGTTATCCTGGTTGAGTTTAAGACCATTGTTCACCATCCATCCAACAATCAATGTCGTTTACACAGCATTCGACACGACGCTTAGCCAAAGAAAGATCGTAGATACAGTCAGTTCTAAACGATGAATACTCACCGACAGCTTCAGTTTGTTGTTGTATCACTTGTATTTGTTCCTGAGTTAAGGCCTTGTCGTATACCTGCATCTGAGCGATCCTTCCTTTGAAGTACCTGCTATCACCATTCTTTGCTCCCATCCTTATGCTGTCCTGAGTGGCTAGGTCCAGTCCTGCTCCAATGTTCAGAGTCTGAACTACGAATCCATCGACCCATAGTTTTGCATCACCGGTACTGCGGTCGTATGTAGCGCCAACAAACTTCCATCCACCAGCTAGAGCGGTGTGCAATAGGCTGATGGTAAATGAGTAGTCCCGTTTTGTGAAGCGAACAAACAGTTGACCATCAATCGCCCATAGGTGTACTCCCCAGACTCCATCGGGCATGTAGTTAAAGAGGGGTCCGTCTTGGCCACTGTGGTACACCCAACAAAGCATTGTTATCGAGTAACGAACGTCCAGTGGTCCCCCTTTACTGTTAGGAAACTCGATAAAACTGTTCGGAGATCCGGAAAATTCGTGCGAGCCACCGGCTACCCCGTCGGGCCCGGGAGCTAAAGTAACTCCACTCGCGTGCCCTTCGGCTACTCTGTTTTTGATTTCCTTGCCACCAAAAGTGGAGTTGAGAGGAAACAAGGCAAGAGGATCTGGAACTTGATCAAATAAAGCAAACTACAAATTTAAGACAAACTGGGGTTTTGGGAATAATTTTAGGCTCATCTTACACATTGGGTCTATAACATAAAAGGATCAACTTGTCCTCATCCCACAAAGGGCACAGAAATCATCCAGTTAGCTTTCTGTTTAAAGAACCAATCACTGGCGGATTTTGAATGCGACATTAACTTAAATCAACAGACTCTAGTGTAGTTCACGGAACTTGCTCTCTCGGTGAGCTTTTGTTAATCCCTATTTCTAAGCAACTGACGGAGGATCCAAGTTGGTTACGAAACGGACTTGCTGTCATAGCTTAGCGAAACATACGTTTTCGTTGGATATATTACTGATCATTTAAACTCCAATCCTTCTAAGCCGCGAAAGTTGATCTAAATCTTGCGAACGTAGAAGCTGACAAAGGGCTCGTTGACTTATTATAAGTTAACGGCGATACATGTGGCACAGTTTGGCACAGTTGTTATGTTTTTGTCACCATCTAGCAGCGAAACAGTTTGCTTAATATCGTGCACATCTTGAAATTTCTTAGTCTTAAGTAAATATTCACCTGAATGATAATATAAAGAATAGAGCCAATTTTAATTACGTCATTATGCAAAAACGGAAAGCCCACCCTGCACTGCGAGGAGAACCTCCTTTTTTCTTCTTCTTGATCGAGAGGGAGGAAAAGAGGATCTACCTGAATCGCCTCAAGCCTTTGAACCCAAACTTCTGAAAAAGTGAATCTTGTTTTCTCTCGTTAAACTGGTTTTTCGATTGCAGGCACTCCTTTATT
>CALNXK010001010.1:0-11740 GCA_942486035.1 Porites lobata | reverse complement strand
TGCAACTTGGTGCAGTTTGATGCAACTTGGTGCACTTTCGTGCAACTTGGTGCATTTTGCTGCAGATTGTTGCCACTTAGTGCAGTTTGGTGCAACTTGGTAAGCTTTTGGTGCATCATGGTGCAGTTTGGTGCCAACAGTGACAACTGCAACAACAGCAACAATGGTGACAACAGCGACAACGGCAACAAGAGTGACAACAGCGACATCAGTGACAACGGGAACAACAGCGACATCTGTGAAAGTGGCGACATCGGTGAAAATGGAGACAATAGTAAAAATGTTGACAACGGTGACAACAGCGACAACTGTAAAAGCGGCGACATCGGTGACAAAGGAGGCAATAGTAAAAATGTTGACAAAGTGAAAACGGTAACAACAGTGACAACGGTGACAACTGTGACAATAGTGACAACGGTGACAAGAGTGGCAACAGCAACAACGGTGACAACGGTGACAAAGGTCACATCAATGACAACGGTGACAACAGTAACAACGGTGACAACAGTGACAGCGGAGACAACGGTGACAAGAGTGGAAACGATAACAACGGCGACGAGTGACAACAGGGACAACGGTGACAACGGTGACAACGGCTACAACAGTGACATTGGTGACAACAGTCATAACGGTGACAACCGCGTTAACGGTGACCACAGTAAAAAGAGTGAAAACCGTGACAGCAGCATTAACAGCGACAATGGTAACAAAAGTGAGAACAGGGACAACCGTGAAAAACGGTGACAACACTGACAACAGTGACAACGATGACAACGGTGACAACGGTCACAACAGTGACAACAGTGACAACGTTGACAACGACAATGGTGACAATGCTGACAACAGTGACAACAGTGACAACAGTGACAATGGTGACAACAGTGACCACTAACAACACTGACAAGGTGAAAACAGTGAACGCTGACAATAGAGCGCTTTCACTGTCACGCAACAAAAAAAAAAAATTGCAAACCGTCCAGTGGAAGAAGCCAAAAAAAATGAAATGTTATAGAAGACTAATATATAAACAATTTGTCCAAGTCTATGGTCTTTGTGGCCCACAGTTTCTGAATTATTTGCCGAAACGTTTCACGCACCTTTGTAGAGCTTTGTATGGGGACGCCATATTGCTGCACCGTTTTGGTGCACCAATATGGCCGCCGGAAATCAACTAAAAAATCTGGAGTTCACTTTTTCCAAAAAAGCTCTTTCTTTTCACTCGACAACTGGCATACATGCACATAAACATACCTTCTAATACCTGAAATGGTTATACTGCTGACAATCAAGAGGACAGACTTTTTTCAAAGAGACAGCATTCCTATTTTGGTCTCACGCACTGTGAAAACTCGGAAGTTCAAATTGCTGTATTTTCGAAATGAAACATGCTACAGGACTGGAAACTTGTACAAAGATTTACTTTCTGTTTATTTTCCACCTAGTCTAAATAAGAATTCGTAAAACCTCGCCATTTTAACTTTACAATTTGATGACGTCACATTGAAAACCATCTATAGTGACAAAACTGACAACAGTGACAATGGCCACAATGGAGACAACGGTGACAACAGTGACAACAGCGACAATGCTGACAACTAAAACAACGGTGACAACAGTGACAACAGTGACAATGGTGACAACGGTGACAATGGTGACAACAGTGACAACAGTGACAACACTGACAACAGTGACAACGGTGACAATGGTGAGAACAGTGACAACGGTAACAATGGTCACAAAAGTGACAACAGTGACAACGGTGACAATGGTGACAACAGTGACAACGGTGATGAGTGACAATAGTGAAAACGATGACAACAGTGACAACGTTGACAACGATGACAATGGTGACAACAGTGACAACGGCGACAACAGTGAGAACAGTGACAACGGTGACAACAGTGAGAACAGCGTCAATGCTGACAACTACAACAACGGTGACAACAGTGACAAGGGTGACAACGGTGACAATGGTGACAACAGTGACAATGGTGACAACAATGAGAACAGTGAAAACGATAACAATGGTGACAACAGTGACAACGGTGACAACGGTGACAACAGTGAGAACAGGGACAATGCTGACAACTACAACAATGGCGATAACAATGACAACAGTGACAACAGTGAGAACGGTGAATATGGTGACAAAAGTAACAACAGTGACAACGGTGAAACCAGTGACAACAGTGACAACGGTGACGAGTGACAATAGTGATAACGATGACAACAGTGACAACAGTGATCCACAACGGTGACAACAGTGACAACGGCGACAACAGTGACAACAGTGAAAACAGCGACAATGCTGACAACTAAAACAATGGTAATAACAGTGACAAGAGTGAAAATGGTGAAAACAGTGACACCAGTGACAATGGTGACAACAGTAACAACAGTGATGATGGTGACAACACTGACAACCAGGACAACACTGACAACGGTGACAACAGTGACAACAGTGAAAACAGTGACAACAGTGATGACAGTGACAACTGTGACACCACTGACAATGGTGATAACGGTGACAACAGTGACAACCGTGACAATGGTGACAACAGTGGCAACGGTGACAACTGTGACAACACTGACAATGGTGATAACGGTGACAACAGTGACAATGATGACAACAGTGACAACAGTGACAACAGTAAAAATAGTGAACACGGTGACAACGGTGACAATGGTGACTACAGTGACAACAATGCCAACGGTGACAACAGTGATGACAGTGACAACGGTGACAACAATGACAACAGTGACAACAGTGACAATGGTGACAACAGTGACAACGCTGACAACGGTGACAACAGTGACAACGGTGACAACGGTGAAAACAGTGACAACGGTGACAATGGTGACAACAGTGACAATAGTGACAACAGTGACGACAGTGACAACAGTGACAACGGTGACAATGATAAGAACGGAAACAACAGTGACAACGGTGACAACAGTGACGACAGTGACAACAGTGACAAGTGACAACGGTGACAGCGGTGACAACAGTGACAATGGTGACAACAGTGACAACACCAACAATGCTGAAAACTACAACATTGGTGATAAAAATGACGACAGTGACAATGGTGACAACAGTGACAACGGTGACAACGGTGACAACGGTGACAACAGCGACAATGCTGACAACTGCAACAACAGTGACAAGAGTGACAAGTGACAACGGTAACAATGGTGACAACAGTGACAACGGTGACAACAGTGAGAACAGGGAGAATGCTGACAACTACAACAACGGCAATAACAATCACAACAGTGACAACAGTGAGAACGGTGACAATGGTGACAACAGTAACAACAGTGACAACGGTGAAACCGACGACAACAGTGACGACAGTGACAACAGTGACAAGTGACAACGGTGACAGCGGTGACAACAGTGACAATGGTGACAACAGTGACAACACCAACAATGCTGAAAACTACAACATTGGTGATAAAAATGACGACAGTGACAATGGTGACAACAGTGACAACGGTGACAACGGTGACAACAGCGATAATGCTGACAACTGCAACAACAGTGACAAGAGTGACAAGTGACAACGGTAACAATGGTGACAACAGTGACAATGCTGACAACTACAACAACGGCAATAACAATCACAACAGTGACAACAGTGAGAACGGTGACAATGGTGACAACAGTAACAACAGTGACAACGGTGCAACCGACGACAACAGTGACAACAGTGACAACGGTGACGAGTGACAATAGTGATAACGATGACAACAGTGACAACATTGACAACGGTGACAATGGTGACAACAGTGACAACGGCGACAACAGTGACAACAGTGACAACAGTAACGACAGTGAAAACAGCGACAATGCTTACAACTGAAACAATGGTGATAACAGTGACAAGAGTGACAAGAGTTGTCATAAAAGTGACAACAGTGACAATAGTGACAACGCTGACAACAGTGACAACAGCGACAATAGTGACAACGGTGACAATGGTGTCTACAGTGACAACAGCGACAACGGTGACGACAGTGACAACAGTGACGACAGTGACAACGGTGACAACAGTGACAACGATGACAACAGTGACAACAGTGACAATGGTGACAACAGTGACAACAGTGAAAACGGTGACAACAGTGACAACAGTGACAACAGTGACAACAGTGACAACGGTGACAATGGTAAGAACAGTGACAAAGGTGACAACGGTGACAACAGTGACAACAGCGACAATGCTGACAACTACAACAATGGTAACAACAGTGACAACAGTGACAATGGTGACAACGGTGATAACAGTGGCAACAGTGACAACAGTGACAACAGTGACAATAGTGGCAATGGTGAAACCGTTGACAACGGTGACAATGGTGACAACAGTGACAACGGTGGCAACGGTTACAACGGTGACAACAGTGACAACGGTGAGAACAGTGACGACAGTGACAACAGTGACAACGATGACAACAATGAATACAGTGACAACGGTGACAACGGTGACAACAGTGAGAACAGCGACAACAGCGGCAATGCTGACAACTACAGCAACGGTGATAACAGTGACAACACTGACAACAGTGACAACGGTCACAATGGTGACAACGGCGACAATGGTAACAACGCTGACAAAGGTGACGACAGTGACAACGGTGACAACGGTGACAACAGTGAGAACAGCGACAACAGCGACAATGCTGACAACAACAAAGGTGATAATAGTGACAACAATGACAATGGTGAAAATGGTGACAACGGGGACAATGATTAAAACGGTGACAACGGTGACAACGGTGAAAACAGTGACAATAGTGACTATGGTGACAACAGTGACAACAGTGACAATGGTGACAACAATGACAACAGTGACAACGGTGACAACAGTGACGACAGTGACACCAGTGACAACGATGACAACAATGACAACAGTGACAACGACGACAACGGTTACAACAGTGACAACGATGACAACAGTGACAACTTGATAATGTTCACAACAGTGCCAACAGTGACAACAGTAACAATGGTGACAACAGTGACAACAGTGACAACAGAGACGACAGTGACAATGGTGACAACAGTGACAACAGTGACAACGGTGACAACAGTGAAAACGGTGACAACGGTGACAATGGTGATGACAGGGACAACGGCGGCAACAGTAACGACAGTTTTGACAGTGAAAAAAGTGACAACAGTGACAACGATGACAACAATGACAACAGTGACAAAGTTGACAATGGTGACAACAGTTACAACATTGTTAACAGTGAGAATGGTGACAACAGTGACAATGGTGACAACGATGACAATAGTGACAACAGTGACAATGGTGACAACAGTGACAGTGAGAACGCTGACAACAGTGACAACAGCAACAATGCTGACAACTACAACAACCGTGACAACAGTGACAACAGTGACAACAGTGACAAGTGACAACGGTGACAGCGGTGACAACAGTGACAACGGTGACAACGCCGACAATGTTGAAAACTACAACACTGGTAATAAAGATGACAACAGTGACAATGGTGACAACAGTGACAACACTGACAACGGTCACAACCCTGACAACTACAATGATGAGAACGGGGACAATGATGAGAACGGTGACAACGGTGACAACGAGTGACAATAGTGACTACGGTGACAGCAGTGACAACAGTGACAACAGTGACAACGGTGACAACAATGACAACAGTGACAACGGTGACAACAGTGACGACAGTGACAACAGTGACATCGACGACAACAACGTTGACAATGTTCACAACAGTGCCAACAGTGACAACAGTAACAATGGTGACAACAGTGACAACAGTGACAACAGAGACGACAGTGACAACGGTGACAACGGTGACAACAGTGAGAACAGCGACAACAGCGGCAATGCTGACAACTACAACAACGGTGATAACAGTGACAACACTGACAACAGTGACAACGGTCACAATGGTGACAACGGTAACAACGCTGACAAAGGTGACGACAGTGACAACGGTGACAACGGTGACAACAGTGAGAACAGCGACAACAGCGGCAATGCTGACAACAACAACGGTGATAATAGTGACAACAGTGGCAACGGTGACAACAGTGACAACAGTGACAATAGTGACAACGGCGACGATGGTGACTACAGTGACAACAGTGACAACGGTGACGACAGTGACAACGGTGACAACAGTGACAACAGTGACAACGGTGACAATGGTAAGAACAGTGACAAAGGTGACAACGGTGACAACAGTGACAACAGCGACAATGCTGACAACTACAACAATGGTAATAACAGTGACAACAGTGACAATGGTGACAACGGTGATAACAGTGGCAACAGTGACAACAGTGACAATAGTGGCAATGGTGAAACCGTTGACAACGGTGACAATGGTGACAACAGTGACAACGGTGGCAACGGTTACAACGGTGACAACCGTGACAACGGTGACAACAGTGACGACAGTGACAACAGTGACAACGATGACAACAATGAATACAGTGACAACGGTGACAATGGTGACAACAGTGACAACGATGACAACAGTGACAACGTTGACAATGTTCACAACAGTGCCAACAGTGCCAACAGTGACAAAAGTAACAATGGTGACAACAGTGACAACAGTGACAATGGTGAGAACAGTGACAACGGTGACAACAGTGACAACAGGGACAATGCTGACAACTACAACGATGGTGATAACAGTGACAACAGTGACAACAGGGACAATGCTGACAACTACAACAATGGCGATAACAATGACAACAGTGACAACAGTGAGAACGGTGAATATGGTGACAAAAGTAACAACAGTGACAACGGTGAAACCAGTGACAACAGTGACAACGGTGACGAGTGACAATAGTGATAACGATGACAACAGTGACAACATCCACAACGGTGACAACAGTGACAACGGCGACAACAGTGACAACAGTGAAAACAGCGACAATGCTGACAACAGTGACAATGGTAATAACAGTGACAAGAGTGAAAATGGTGACAAACAGTGACAACAGTGACAATGGTGACAACAATAACAACAGATGATGGTGACAACACTGACAACCAGGACAACACTGACAACGGTGACAACAGTGACAACAGTGAAAACAGTGACAACAGTGATGACAGTGACAACTGTGACAACAGTGACAACAGTGACAACGGTGAAAACCGTGACAACAGTGACAATGGTGACAACAGTGACAACTCTGACAACAGTGACAACAATGACAACGGTGACAACAGTGACAACAGCGACAAAAGTGACACCAATGACAACAGTGAGAACAGTAACAATGGTGACAACAGTGACAACCGTGACAATGGTGACAACAGTGACAACGGCGACAACGGCGACAACAGTGACAACAGTGACAATGGTGACAATAGTGAGAAGGGTGACAACAGTGACTACAGTGACAATGGTGACAACAGTGACAATGGTGACAACGGTGACAACAGTGACAGCTGTGACAACTGTGAAAACAATGACATTAGTGACAACAGTGAAAACAGTGACAACTGTGACAAGAGTGACAATGGTGACAACAGTGACAAGAGTGACTTCAGTGACAACGGTGACAATGATAACAACGGAAACAACAGTGACAACGGTGACAACAGTGACAACAGTGACAACAGTGACAAGTGACAACGGTGACAGCGGTGACAACAGTGACAACGGTGACAACAGTGACAACGGTGACAACAGTGACAACACCGACAATGCTGAAAACTACAACATTGGTGATAAAAATGACAACAGTGACAATGGTGACAACAGTGACAACGGTGACAACGGTGACAACAGCGACAATGCTGACAGCTACAACAACAGTGACAAGAGTGACAAGTGACAACGGTAACAATGGTGACAACAGTTACAACGGTGACAACAGTGAGAACAGGGAGAATGCTGACAACTACAACAACGGCAATAACAATCACAACAGTGACAACAGTGAGAATGGTGACAACAGAACAACAGGACAATGGTGACAACAACAGTGACAACAGTGACAAGTGACAATGGTGAAACCGGTGACAACAGTGACAACAGTGAAAAAGTGACAACAGTGACAATGCTGACACAACATTGGTGACAAAAATGACAACAGTGACAATGGTGACAACAGTGACAACACCAACAATGACAACAGTGAAAACTACAACATTGGTGACAAAAATGACGACAGTGACAATGGTGACAACAGTGACAACGGTGACAACGGTGACAACGGTGACAACAGTGACAACAGTGACAACAGTAAAAAATGGTGACAACAGTGACAACGGTGACAACAGTGACAACAGCTGACAACACAACAATCGGTAACAATCACAACAGTGACAACAGTGAGAACGGTGACAATGGTGACAACAGTAACAACAGTGACAACGGTGAAACCGACGACAACAGTGACGACAGTGACAACAGTGACAAGTGGTGACGGTAACAGCGGTGACAACAGTGACAATGGTGACAACAGTGACAACACCAACAATGCTGAAAACTACAACATTGGTGATAAAAATGATGACAGTGACAATGGTGACAACAGTGACAACGGTGACAACGGTGACAACAGTACAATGACAACTGCAACAACAGTGACAAGAGTGACAACAACGGTAACAATGGTGACAACAGTGACAACGGTGACAACAGTGAGAACAGGGAGAATGCTGACAACTACAACAACGGCAATAACAAACAGTGACAACAGTGAGAACGGTGACAATGGTGACAACAGTAACAACAGTGACAACGGTGAAACCGACGACAACAGTGACAACAGTGACAACGGTGACGAGACAATAGTGATAACGATGACAACAGTGACAACATTGACAACGGTGACAATGGTGACAACAATGACAACGGCGACAACAGTGACAACCAGTGGCAATGACGAAAGTGAAAACAGCGACAATGCTTTAACTGAAACAATGGTGATAACGGTGACAAAGGTGACAAAGAGTTGTCATAAAAGTGACAACAGTGACAATAGTGACAACGCTGACAACAGTGACAACAAGCGACAATAGTGACCATGATTGACAATGGTGTCTACAGTGACAACAAGCGACAACGGTGGCGACAGTGACGACAGTGGCGGCAGTGACAACGGTGACAACAATTGTTGACAGCGATGACAACTGGTGACAACAGTGACAATGGTGACAACAGGTGACAACAGTGAAAGCGGTGACAACAGTGACAACAGTGACAACGGTGACAAGCGGTGATAAGCACATTGACAACACTGAACAATGACAAGCGGTGACAACAGTGACAACAGTGACAATAGTGACAAGCGGGGATAATGTTCACAACAATGACAACAGTGACAGCGGTGGCGACCCATGGTGACAACAGTGACAACAGTGACAACGGTAAAACGGTGACAACAATGGTGACAACAGTGACAACAGTGACAACAGGTGATAACATTGACAACAGTGAACAGTGACAAAAGTGATGGGAGACAACAGTGACAAAACAGTGACAGCAGTTTGACAGTGAAAAAAGGGGACAATGGTGACAACAGTGACAACAGTGACAACGGTGACAAAGTTGACAATGACAACAACGGTGACAACATTGTGACTGAAATGGTGACAACGGTGACAATGGTGACAGCGATGACAATAGTGACAACAGTGACAAGGTGACAACGGTGACAACAGTGACAACAACGACAATGTGACAACAACAGCAATGCTGACAACTAACAAGCGACAGCAGGCGACAAGCGTTGGCGACAGTGACGATGGTGACAAGCGGTGACAATGGTTTCGCGACCAACAGTGACAGCACGGTGACAACGATGACAATCCGGTGACAGTGATTGACAACCCAGCGAGAATTGACAACAACGGTGAGAGCAACGAAGTGACAACAGTGACGCGGTGACAACAGTGTGGTGGCTGTGACAACAGTAATGGTGATAACAGCAGTGACAACAATAGCGGTGACTTCGCGGCAGTGTGGCGTGATTGACGGTGGCAAGCGGTTGACAACATGGATTGAAAATGGTGACAAGCGGGGACAATGACCAATGCTAATTGACAACGGTAAAGACGATTGAGCGACCACGGTGATTGACAGTGGTTGACCCAACGGTGACTGATGGGTGACCCAGCAGTGACAGTGTGAACAAGCGACAACAGGTGACAACGGTGGCAATGTGACAACAGTGACAGCAGTGGGTGACACGGTGACAGCGGTGACAGGGTGGCCGCGGGGGCAAGCGGTGAGCCAGTGGTGGACAGCAGTGTGACCATGAGAAACAGTGACAACAGAATTGACAAGCGGTGACCAACGGTGAGCAAGGTGACATACGGTGATGGCGGTGAACAGCGGTGACAGTGGTGACCAGCGGTGACAGTGTGATAAAGTGAGACCAAAACAGCGATGTGACGGTGAAACAGCTGCCAGTGGTGACACAGCAATGATGGCGACAACAGGTGACGACCAGTGACGAGATTGACGGTGGCAAGAACCCAGTGACATTGTTAACATGAGTAAATGGGAGACAACGGTGACCATGGTGGGCTGGTGGTGACAGTGAACAACTCAGTGGTTGACAATTGATACAGCGGACTGAACCAGCTGTGATGATTCAAGCGGTGAACAGGTGACAAGCGGTTGATTTCAGACATTGAACCAGCGGTGAGCAAGCGTGACCGGTTAGCAACGGTCACAGTGATTGACAACGGTGAGCAACAGCGGTGAATGCTGGAACCTGACGTTGGGATGTGATGGTAAAGGATGACAACGGTGGGAGATGGGTGACAGCAATTGACAAGCGGTGACAACAGGCGACAGTGCTGACAGCTACAGACAACGGTGACAAGGTGACAGGTGATGGCGGTGGCTTGGTGACAACAGTGACAAGCGTTGGTGCAACAGTGGGAACAGGGAGAATGCTGACAGCTACAACCTGGCAGCGGCAATAGCAATCCACGGGGACAGCAGTGCAGGGGTGGTGACCCAACAAGTAACAACAGTGACAACAGGTGAAACCCCAATGGTGACAACAGTAACAGTGACAGTGGCTGGTGACACCCGACAGTGACAATCGTAACAGTGAACAACGGTGACAGTAGTGACCGCGATGGTTGAATGGTGAGCCAACGTTGACAAGCGGTTGAAATCGTGACAACAGTGGTGAGCGGTTACAGCTGAGGCGTTGACGGTGGCGAGGACAATTGAAACAGGCGACAAGTGACCAGCTGGAAACAGTGGTGTGGGTGACAAGGTGAGCGGTTGAGAAAACGGTGACGGTGAGCAGCTGACAACAGTAACAGCAGTAATGATGGTGACAACACTGACCCAGCCAGTTGACAACAGTGACAACTGGTGACCAGCAGGTGACAAAAGTGGCGACAGTGACAGTGGGTGACGGCGGCAACAAACGGTGACCAGACGGTGACAACACAACTGTGAGCGGCATGACAACGGTGTGGGGGTGGCAAGGTGACAACCCAGTGACAATGATGGTGACAGCGGTGACAATGGGTGACAATTGTTTGACCGCGGTGACTGAACTGTGACAACGACAATGATAACGGTGAGCACAACGATCACAAACAGCAGACAATGCTGACAACTACAACAACAGTGATAACAGTGACAACAGTGACAACGGTGACAATGCTGACAACTTCTAACGGGTGACAAGGTAGTGACAACAGTATTGCTGATGGTGACAACAATACGTGACAGCTGTTGC
>CALNXK010001009.1:0-11912 GCA_942486035.1 Porites lobata | reverse complement strand
ATCTAATCTAATAGAATCTAGCTTTACAAAAAGATTTGATGTTGAACATCTACAAAGACTTTTTTTCTGATGGCATATCTTTGCTGATGAGATTGGTGAGGTGTATCATTATCATATGTTAGCAAATTCAGGCAAATGTGGAGTAGTTCATGGGAATATAAGTAGCAGATACTGCAAAATGGGTGATGGACATATATATATATATCAAGGATGATTTTAGGGTAACCTATTTTAGGAAACATCTATATCGTTATCATGGATATACATGGAACATGTATGATAATGTGACAGGACTCTAGCCGGGCTGATGGGAGATGAACCTGCTTAATGATTCTCTGGTTGGTGGTTGAGCCACCCCTCTGAAACATATGAGTGTGTCAATTGGGATGATGAATTCTTCCATTTTTTGAAATAAACATGACAGCCCTCACGGACTTGACAGTCAATGCACTCCCCGGCGGTTGGCCAAGGCACACCATAGCGAGGTCTGAAGATGACATAATGACGTGAGTTTAACCTTGCCAGGCATCCCATTGACAAAGAAAGGCAGCCATTGACAACATAGCAAAATCTACAAGGAACCTAGCATATTGCCAGATTCACAAAAAGACTGGGCAATTAAAACCGAGGGTCGTGAGTCGTGAGACCCACATGTAGCTCATCAGCTCAAGCATGCCCTGTACAAGGTTACATTGACACGTCCGCTGGTCACTTTCGCACTGTCAAGTAAAGGCCCAAACCCAGCCAGGAAAAAGGCCTATCACCAATCTGAACTGGGCAGCCTCCGGTCAAGACTTGAACATGTATCCCCAAGAGTTTCAGGTTTGGATCACCGTCACCAATATTTGGGACAATGCGAAACAATCTCCTGAAAGCAAGTAGCACAAGTATTACTGGGACCCAAGATATAGCAATACCTGGGTCATATCAAGGTTGCAAACAAGGACAGCGCCATTTAGAAGCCCAGAAGAGCAAGACAAATAGCATGCTTGAATAGGTGACATGAGTAACCCAGGATTATAGTTGACCAAGAGAAAAGCTTTCCAGGACTTGTGCCCTCTGACGGAGAAGCAACCGTTGTTTCCAAGCGCCTTTTACTTGAGATGGTAGCTGAAAACCACAGGAACAAGCGCACTTGACTCTCCGAGTAGATCCTCATGTTGCCAAGTCAAGAGGCGACTGACATGGCTAGCATGACTGCCTGCAGAAAATTGTCACCAAAAGTAGCATCCGAAAGATTGCATGTCGTCCCAACTTCTCTCAGAAGGCGGGGAAAATTGCGGGAAAACTGCAGCCACCAGGATGATGCCTAATCAGTTGACTTTCTGATGGCCTGGGGGAAATGACTCGACAAATGGTACTTGTCTTGTTGCCACAGGGCACAACATCATACCAACCTGCCGTCCACCATGGTGTCCTTGGATGAACAGGCCCAAGGCCCCAGGAAAGAAGCAAATGCTGTAACACCATCATGACCACCTACAGCAGCAGAAGACCAGCAAATTTCCAGAAAAAGGTTAACATGTTGGGTGCCCTGCGCTTGAAAACTCCAAACCCGCCAGGATGGTGGTCAAGCTTCAAGACTGTGCCACGACCCAATTGGCATGCCAGCAATGCGCGCGACAACCCTTGGAAGGAAAGCTTGAGCGGGGCTGTGTTTCAAACCACCAACAGAAGATGATTCTGCGCTCAAAACAACTGTTGTAATTGGTTTCATTCAGTATTTACCTTGGATTATCTTGGATTCCCATCACATCCCGGCGGCTATGGCTTAAAGCATGTGATGTCGCGCACTCTGCAGCGGGCGCCTTCCGCGTCGTGGGTCTCTGCTGACTCTCCTTCTCCATGGTGAACTTGTGTCCCAGCGGTAGCGTTTGGCTCCAACTTTTGTCCAGCAAGGCCCAACAAAACCCAATTTGGTGCGCTTGGCCTCGCTGTCACCCGTGGACACATTAATGGATAAGCTCTGGAAGTTTGGATTCTTTTATGGAGAAATGATGGGTTGATCAATGGAATGATGATCTGGTAGTTATCTTGATTTTCTACGGAGATCAAACACTTTTTTTACTGATCATATGGAGTTCTATGGCATTCTGGGGTAGTCTTATCATTTTTTAAATGTGGGCGTCCTCGGACAATGACTGTTGTCATCTTCCATTATATCACAGCAGCAAAGAGCTTCCCTGATCCCTATGGTCCTATAGTTTCTAATGAGCACTGCTATATCATATTGGAACATTCATATTATTCATTGCCACATCATATTATGTATTCTTGTCACATAATGTATTCTTACACATACTATATTATATTATACTATATCGCATATATAGTATATCCTTATTATCATACTAATTGTGTGTCATGCTAATTTACATGTATTATATCATATAATCTTGTCATCATTATGATATACTTGTTTGGTCATATCCCATCATGGTGGCTTTTCCCAGACCACCGTTCGTCCACCCACTAAGTCCACCGTGGTGGTGGTCGCCTCGTAACTCCTGGAGGTCCTGGGCGTGGGATCCGCCAGGAACTCTTAAGTGGTCACCAAGGTGAGGCAGTCGATGGCCACGAGCGCACCCGCGGGGCTCCATGCTCGTCGTTGTAGCAGGCCGTGATGCCATACCTGGAGGGAAGTTCAGGTCCTGAGATATGGGAATTTCGGCCGAAAAATTTGGAAAATCCCAACATGTCCCAACAAAAATGACCATGAACATATGATGAGATGAACAGGAAATCTGTGAACATGTATTGGAATGTTGAATCATGTTGGATTGACTGGTGAAATTTGGTGAACATGTTGGATCAAGATTGGACATGGTCCATTCCGATGGATTTTGGAAAAATGACGTTCCGATTTCCTTGTAGAACATGTATGATGTCATATATGTATATATTATATATAAATATATATATATAACTCTCCTCTCTGTGTGTTTCCAACTTTCCTATTCACCAGGGCATGGCTGCATAGCGCTCAAAGCACTTCTGCAGTGGCTGGTAGTTCTTGAATTGTTCAGGCATTCCTCACGATGGTCATCCCCATCTTCTCCAGAAAGTCTTTCATCCTGGTTGGTGGTGTACCTACCCTCTGGGAAAATATCAATATGGGTATAATATTAATGATCATAATAATAATAATAATTAATAATAACAATAATAATAATAGTAATAATAATATAATAATAAACCACCCATTTGGGAATGGTAAAACATATAATAGGTCAATTGGGATGATGAAATTCCAAGCGGAAAAATAGAAAAATATTCCCAATCACCAACCAGCATCATAGGCCATGCTCAGGTCCAGCCGTGGTCCTCAAACCCACGCAGGGGAATGCCTGTGATCTGGGCTCCCCAACAAACTTCTGTTATCAAGTGAACCTCCCCCTCATGGGATTTGGTAGTAGCGGGGACCTGGAGCGTCGTTTTCGCCGACTGTGTTTCGGTGGCCAGGAAAAAAACAGCTGAAAAGAAACACTTGTCTGTAGATTTCAGTTCACGTCGCGTGGATGACGGTAAATCAGATAAACTTTAAACTAACCGATCCGGTTTGTGGTGGGTTTCCTCAAAGAAATAGCGGTTTTGCATAAGCTGCATCAGGGGAGTCATCTTCCAAGTACCCTCTGGTAATTTAACATAGCTATGGAAAATGACCCATTTATAGTGGATTTTCCCATTTAAACCTCCATTTATGGGGATTTTCCATGGCTATGTTAGTCATAACCAGATGGTAAATCCCATCAAATCCCATTAAACCACCATTTTCCTATGGTTTTCCTATGGTTTTCTAGTCAATAGTATATAATATATCTAATGTTCTAATATCCCATGGAATATCCATCATGAAGCACTATACCCTCTGGTGTCGTCAAACATGGATGGCTGGAAAATCTCTATAAAGTAGCTTTCTAGCTGATTCTAGCTAGAAAATCACTGAGTTTTATGAGACATTTTTCCAGCCAGCTGTGGATCTCTCTGGAGATCTCGTCAGTTCACCAAAGCAAAACCGGTAATGACTAACAAAAATGCCCTAGAAATAGTTTAGTGAGTTTTCCCAGTAAAATGCTGTTTTTCCATGGCTATGGGACTGTTTACCCGAGGGTATCCAAAAAATCCAAAAATTTGGGTATGAAGAACTGATTCTCCTGATTGGTCACGCGCCTGTATTTAGCCTTGGGGTAAAATGGTCATTACTGGTATCTCGTTATTACAGGGGGTCAAAATCAGCCCGCAAAGCTGCGCCAAACAAATTGGCATGGCTGCGCAAGTGTTATCAACTGAACATTAACATCCCACCCGTCCCCAATCTGCCCCATCATTGAAGCATCATCTTTGGAAGCAACTTCAACTGAACGCAACATCCACCCCCACCCCTCTAACCACAACATAAAATTAAAGCATCAAATTCACATATAAAATAGAAAGCAAACACAGGCGCAACATGCCGCAACATAAGTTAAAATAATCAACAAAGCCTGGGAAAATTGGAGAAACATGCACGAAACCACGGCAAATGTCAACACGACTCCTGATTTAAAATGATTTAAGCATATTTAGGCTCCATTGATGTGGATGCAAAACTGGAATGATGATGCTACAAGGTAGGGGACTGTGAAGCTATATATTTTAAGCATATTTAAGCACCAAAAAATCATGGGTGTTCTACTGTTCTGAATTTCATTGACTGAAAAGTCCCACCTCCATCCACTAGGGCCCGGGAGACAGGCAGGGACGGATTCAAATGACCTGCAGCGTTCTTTAAGCAGTGAAGTCTCATCGGTTGAGATGAGTTAATATGGATTCAAATGGTTGAAATATATGTTGAAATGGTGAACATGTGAATCACTTTTTATCTTAAGTTGCTGAATTTGGGTGTTTGAAGTTGTGATGGTTGATCCTGGATTAAAACATGTTGAAACAGGTTTGGTTGGTAGAATGGCCTACCAGATCTCCAGGTCAATATGTGATGTGAGTTGCTGATGTTGGCATTCGGCTGAATCAAGAAATGCGGCTGGTGCGATTTCTGTAAGACTGTATCCTGTGTTTGCTGATGCGGATCCCCATGTAACATGATACATATATATATATATATAACTGGACAGTATATTATTAATATATAATTTCAAAAATCATCCGTGAGCATCTTGCAGTTAAAGACCCGCAAACAAAATGATGGATGATATCTTTCATATCCTGAAACATTTTGTTTCAAGTCCCAAACCCTTCCTTCCCAGACACGCTTGGGACATGATCCTTCCAGGATCCAGATCAATCACGCTCCCATCGTCCCAGCGGTCCCAGCGTACCTGAAGCCATGGGAAAGATGAAAGCGAAACGTCGTGCCAGCGTCGTCATTGGTGAATGGTGAAGGGCAATGGGAATCGGAGCACTGCACTTTGAGTTGAGCCAAACCTTCAGAGCACACGGCTCACAATGAAACATATTGCGAAATCACCCAGAAGAAGTCTACAAATGCCATGTTTGATTAGCAAAGAGCATACAAAATGTGTTTTGGAGGATGGCTCAGTTGACTTCGGAGGTCGAGTCTTCTCTGCAGCTTACTTCCTTTGATCCAAAGGTCACACTTCATTGAGACAAGGATGAAAATTGAAGATCCGCGCAGACCAGTCGCATTCCCCTTGTACTGATTCATTAGTAACTTCAGCAGGACTTTCCTCATCCATTACGTCAAAAGGATTAAAGAAAGATGTCAACATCGATTGTTGCAGCTTCCAGGTGACATGTGAAGCCCCACCTTGCCACCAAGATGTTCCACACCTCGCCACCCAACCAAATCGCCTGGCAACGCTGGAATCACGTGCTTGGAACCCTGGGAATTGCATGATGATGCTATTCTGTTGCTAAACAAATACCTACAGTATGATCTCTCTGATGAAAAAAACAAAATGCAAGGTTCATCAAGCAAAAACTTAAAACTTTGTAAGATTTATAGGACTTGGCGTCATAATATGGTTTCGGGCTGGTAATTCAATATAGCTATAGAACATTATAGAACAGTCCATTTATAAATGGTGTACCTATTCTATCAATAGCGATTTTTTTCAAGGCAAACTGCGTAAATTGACAGGGGCCTACCGGCCTACCACATAATATCCGCCAATTTCAAATGATATTCCACATGTTCCCATTAAATACGGCATTTTGTAATGGATTTCCCAGATAGTTTCATAGGAAATCCGTAGGTTCAACTCTGCCTGTTCCACGGCCCAAATTGCAGGAGGCGGCTCCTCATTGCCAATCGCTGTACCTGAGGGGTCCATTGGATATGGATATCTTATGTCTTATGACATGATTGTTGAATTATATATATATCCTTTGATATATGACATAATTTTGAAGATATGATATGTGATATGTTACGTATGGTACCTGGTACATGATAAAAATTGACATAAGCCATGGATTATTAGTACAGGAGGCATCCTAAGGAGAGAAACATTCTGGCCCTTGGTGTTCTCTTCTTATCTGCAATGCTGCGTGGTGGTTAAGCTCTGTATGCGTAGCCCAATTCTGCCCAAGGTGGTTACATGTAGAAACCATGTGTCCAAGTGGAGGTTTACAGTCGGTCTACCAGATTCACCACGAGAATTGGGGTATTGTGCAAACAGAATGTATATATAAAAAATATATATATACATAAAGAAATATATATATATATATGAGTATATATATAAAAATATATGTATATATAAAATATATATATATTTACATATTATATATATATGATAAAAAAATATATAATTATGTAAATGATATATATATATATATTACAACCATATGTGGGTATAGCAATGTATAAACCACCAATTTTTGATGGTTTATACCACCCATTTATGGTGATTAGGGGGATGGTTTATTATTGCTATACCAACATTATTGCTGCCGGAGCGCTTTTTGGCCTGACATCCGGCCCAACATTTCAGACATCAAGCCATGGTGTAATGGTTACGGTCAAATCATTATTCATTCAGAATCCGAAAATGAGTATATATACATATATACATATGTATATATATATATATATATACATATATATATATATATGAGATTATATGAGATAATGATATATAATGTATACATAATATATATATATACATATCGACAGAATATGGCATTATTACCCCCAAGCTAGTGGGATGACCATTCTTCAATCGAACCACCCGGTGATTCCAAGGACCCTCCACTTGGGCTCCGCAACGCTGCAGACACTGGGGCGGGAACAGCCTGCAACCAGGACATCTCCTCAACTGGTTGGTCAACATCCTTGATTCGGTCAAATCCCACGTACAACAATAAAGTTCTGAAATCGTGTGGATCAAATCCACGTTCTTGTTTGCGAAACTGCTAAAGCATAAGAAAAAACTCAGTGGGGCTGATAAACATCAAAATCTGGCCTCATAAACACCAATGTAGATCAATTAAACCCGCGCATGTTTGCTATTCAAATGATGTATGATATGAACACCTCGCGTCGCTGGCATATGAATTCTTCAAAACCCCATTTTGATCAGGTAAAACATCCCAAAGGTTTGAGTTTACCACATCCAAATCCGCTGTTTGCATCCTTTTTCGCCCCCAAAAACATCTGCAGCTGGCCCAGCTGCTGCCACTGTTGCAGTAAACAGGCGGCGCCGCTGTCACTACAGGGACTGGGACTTCCGCGGGCTGCGCGGGCTGCGATGGCTGCGAGGGCTGCGCGGGCTCTGGGGTGCCGCGACCTTCCAGAAGACCAGCAGTGTTTTGTAAGGTTTGTAGGGCTAGGCACATCCCGGGGGCAAGTCAATGTTTTATTGATCATTCGTTGCTACTTTTGTACACGTTATCTTTTCTAGAATTGTACTTTATGACTGTTTGAGTTTATGTGTTTTCATGTCGGAGCAAGTGGGGAGCGGAATTACTATATATATATATATAAACTGTACTGAAACTCATGTAACTATTACATATATGATTAAACTCGAAAGCTGTGTTCTTATTATCAGATACTATTTCTATTATCAGGTTCATGTTGAATTTGCCAGGGTTGAAATCGCACTCAAACAAATGGCAAAGGGGCGTGGTGACACCTCTTTGAATGAGGGTGGATTACACCACTGAACCCAGACCAGTTCGTACTCTTGTCAAGTCTGGATCAATGGATTGAGTCTACATCTACATTGCTACATTTTTCATAAGAACATACAAAGGACACATCCACAACCACACCTGGAACCTCCTACTTCGAACAAAAAATGCTCAAAGACAAAGATCCAACAGACATCGGCTACGCTGCCCCCTCCTTGCGCGAGCTGAGTGGCAGGAAGCCTGATATCGGAGCAAATTTGGATGTAGTTCAAGATGGACCAAGTCGTTTATAGAGCACCCTCAAAAAAATTGACACGTGAAAGCAGGGGTAAAATAGAGGTAACTTAATGCGACTTAGCTGTTTATCTTCCTGAAGGTTTGAAGGTTGCTATCATTGATGATACCTGAAGGCTCTCTCATAACGATGAATGATATATTGGTGAGACTCGATGATAATCAGAACCAGATAGGATCCAGCAACTGCCAACAGCCCATCATCCAACAACAACTCTATGTGCCTCCCAGGAATGTGCAAGCGGATATGTCAATCTCTGAATATAATCAAATATACACCATACAGTATATCAAAGGATATTCCAAATCAAATAAACCATGTATATAAATGATCATAAATATACTATCATAATACTATCATATAATACACATAGACTTGGCTGTTCAAGTCCGTTTTATCTGCATTACATAGAATATCAACCAGATTAATAGAATAGAAACATCATGAAACATCCATTCTATTAATCTGGTTGGATATCCATATTATATATATATATATAGTAGTCAAACATCAGATTATATATAGAATACACCATATGATCCATGTTTTACCCAGGTTTTTTTCTGCTGCTCTGTCGCTGGCGACCGTGCTGAGTTCCCTACGGTCGCTCCTGCGGCTGTGACACCGCAGGCGCCGCCAGGCGCGCCGATGGGGGAGGAGTCGACCTGGTCACTTTAATGGGGATATCTTGAGGGATATCATATGTATATTATGCATATAATATATACACAGTGCACATATGTATATATATATATACATAATCATATGTATATGATAATATATATATATATCAATATATACATATAATAAGATATATAACATATTCATACACATATAAATAAGATATATAACGTACATATAATATGGGTGTATTGCATGTACAGATTATAGATACAATATAGATACATTATCGATATAATGGGATATAACGGAGATATAATCAGAAAACAGGAAATGCCATTTGAATATATTAGGGTATAACCAACAAACGATGGGCTGTAATGGCGGGAAATCTCCATACAATGGTAAATTTAATAACCAACATACAACAAAATGAATCGGGATTACCTCTCTGGTAATCAAACATGACAGGGCATAGCCCATTGCTAGGCTTGACTCGGAGGGGCAAATGTGGAGAAACCACCTCTTTGCAAATCATGTTCTTAGGGGAATCATTGGTGTTCCACATCTATGTCAGTTTATTCCAGGCTAATGCTTTTGTATATAGTCTGATAAAAGATACTTGGTATCAATTCTATGGGTGGGCCATCATCATATCGCAACCAATTTTGGGTATAATCATCAGAGTCCGTTGTTTTTTGTATTGCATATCATCTGATGAGTGATCGATTGTCTTACTAGTATTACAGAAGTGGGATTGGTAATGTTGGAGAGATTGGGTAAGTAACAGTACATGGGTAGATGTTCGGCTTGAGTACAATATAGTAAAATATAGTACAAGCGAGCTCTGATGGTAAGATGGGTTGTTGCATTTGGTACCTTTATTAGCACATATTCCCCTGTGGAATCAAGTGTATTGGCCATGGGGTAAACAACAAAGAGATAAAATAAGCAATTCTAGTGCATTTAAGTACAATATAAGTCTTTACTGGAGCAGTCTAAGACTATCTACAGAAAGTAACAACAGCAATGGATATAAAGCAATAATTGGTAAGAATCCCAGCTGGTACATGCCAGCTTCAAATTTTGCTTAAAGAATCTCATTTTCATTAAAGACCAAGGCTTTCCACTATCTGTAAATAGACTAATGGCAAAATGACAAACTGAGAGTTGTATGTAAGATGTGACACGACCAGCAGTAGCCGAGATGAAAAAAAGGAAACGTATATATGGGCAGTTGCTTATCAAAATTCACCTATGCTGGCGTTGTTGGTATCATGTCAATGAGTACTGAAGCTGTATCCTTCCACATTTTTGGCAGAGACAATAATATTAACTTTGGAGGAAAGCCAACACACATGTCCACCTTTGGCACTTCTGAACTGAATCCAACTGTTCTTGTTTTTGGTAATGAAGATCTTCTTTTCTGAGGCTCCTAGGGCTCCCAGAATTCACCTGCATGCTATTTCTTGATACCTAACAGAGGCCCTGGGTATTCCATGAGATCAAAAGCCCTGGGTCTGGAAGTGGGTTCGCTGGAGCCAGGGAGGATGAAACCTGGGCAAGACCCAGAAACAACTGGAAATCAAAGAAATGGATTGAACTTTTATTTAAAAAAACAAAGAAAAACGAAATGCAAGCGCATGCATGAATGATAAATTTATGGTACAGTAGAGCTCATGTTATTTTTAGATCAGAGAAGAACCACACACTGACCACTCCAAACAATGATTTGTCAGACATATCAAGACAATAAGAACCAGTTTCCAAATCAGATGCAACTTCTAACATCTCCAAAAACCAAAGACCACACCTACACTTCTTACATCTTCTTACCATATGCCAAACATTCCGTAACTGGTGTTTCTCCTCACCACCAGTGGCGGTGGAACCTTACCGCCACCCGCCATCTCTGAGCATCGGACTGCCACTGAGGACCCCTCCATGTCGGGATGCCAAACCTCATCCTCTTCGGTCTCCGGTCTGCGAAAAAGTGCAACATGCTGCCAGAAGGTGTGGGAAATATTACGAGGATGACAATAATAATGATAGTAAATTACAATAATATGCTACACGAATCCGAATATAGTAATAGTAGTTGATAATGAACATAACCATGATATACGCTGATAGTGATGATGGGAAACTGTGTCTAGGATTCTCCAGGAAGAGACTGCAGATGAACAGCGAACGAGATATACTGACAGTATACTAACATACTACGCGTCCCTTCCAAAGTTCAGTGATTTGACTTATCTTGATCTCAGAGTCAGAACATCCAATAGAAAAACTATCAAGTGCCACTTGAAATGTACTAGAATAGTCCCGTTCCCCTGAAAGTCCCGGTGGTTCCTTGAGGGGTGTTTGATATGGGCGATGAGATTCTCAACCAAAGGCTGTCAATGAAGCCAACGCACCTTCGAAGCTCCCTCAGGAAAGCGCCTGGTGATGCTGAGTCTTTAAACCAACATATACGCCAACATCAAACCTCAATTTATCAATGTTTGATGATTGATCCACTTATTTCCAATATGTTTTAATGATTTTTATGGTTTCTTGATCCCAAATTGCCAAGTTGATGTGTCCATTGTGTCCGCCGCCGGCCACTTTTTGGAAACTCCCACATTTTTTGATCATCCACCCGGCCCCGCATCGACTCAGAGGCTCCGGCCTGGTGAAACCGCGGCCAAGACCGTCTTCAAAGCGCCGTGTGGTTCTCACGCCGCAGACCTTATCCATCATCTGTGGATCCATCATGGCCAGTGTTCACAGGGAGAACATGTTTATGTATGGGTGATGGTGGCGCGTTAGAGCAAAAACAAAGCGTGCTTCGTGCACAATTATCATGTAAGAAAAACTAAGTGAATCATGAATTGTGAGGCAATGCCGTAACTGAACGGAT